>JAOXYD010243460.1:0-16928 GCA_028565735.1 Pinacopodium congolense
TGGTTATGCTTTAAATCTAACTAATGGGCTTTAATTTCAAGAAGGTAAGTTCTAGACTTTTAATCTCAGACCTCTAACTCTCACAAATAATATAGGTTTGGTCATTCAATGATTGATTTATGTTGTTTATTGATCTTTCCAACAACCTAGGTAGATTTCTCGGATCCTAGATTATCTTTCACTCTAATCTTTGTTGATCAGGCCAAAATCAGAATTTTAATATCTTCAATAAACAAAATCAGACTCAGACCTTATTACATGCCTTTAAACTTTTCTAAAACATTAAAACACAAATTTGAAGCTGGAAAATTGATATAAGCATGCATAATTATCAAAGCATAGAAAACATGCATCTTAAGCCATATACTTTAATAAATCTAAAAATATAAGCTGAAATAAGTAGTTTAGAAGTTACAAAACATATTTAGAAAACTCTTGGACAAGTCTTGAACTCTTCAACATGATCTGGACATCAACATAGCTTCAGATTCCATAAGAACTTGCAAGAAAATCAAAGAACATTCAAGAGTATGAACATACGAACATGAACTTTGATAAATCCAAAAAACAAAGGAAATAAAATGATAATCTAAATTAAGAAACCCTCTATGATGGTTTAGAAACTCATATATAAGTCTTAGCTTTAATCTCCAATAAACAGCAACTCAAAAACCAATCTAAGACTTAAATTACAACTGTTTGAAGCCTAAAAAATCTAAGAAAATCTAAGAGAGAACCAAGAGCTTCTCTAACTAATGTTATATCTTAATTCTACTAGCTTGTCACGTGTTAATGTTATTTTCCTTATGTTATGCAAACTCTCTAGACTCCCATATGTGCTAGCTGAAAAATGGGATAAGATAAGCATATGCAACAGTCGTAATTGTGGAGAATTAGAGTTGGAATTGTTGACTGCTCCTATAACGATGGCCTACCTCCCTTCAACAACACCCTACTAGACCACCGTTGAAGTTCGAATTCTGTCTCTATAATAGCTCCCTATTCATACATCAATGTGACCTTACCAGGGTGCCATTGATGAACTAAATTAAGGTGAATTCTTCTAGTTTTTACTCCAATCTCCATCTTTAAGCTCCATCATGTAAATTAAACATAATAACACATAAATTTAATAATTAAGCACTGAATTAGAAGTCATATTTCAAGAAATTAACCTTTTAACTCTATCAATTTGACCACTAACATTACACATGAATAGGGATTACCTTTTAAACTTATGTGCAATGTTAGTGTTTATGCAATAGGTGCAACACTTGGACAACACGAAGAGAAGCACTTCCAATTGATCTATTACGTAACCAAGACATTAACAGATGCACAAGAAAACTATACTAATACTGAAGAGGAGCTACTCGCTATTATTTTTTCATTTGATAAATTTCGTTCTTACCTTGTTATGTCTAAAGTTATTATGTACACAAATTACTTGGCTTTTAGGTACTTGCTCACTAAGAGTGATGCTAAGCCCAAATTGATAAGATGGGTGTTATTGTTGCAAGAATTTGACCTGGATATTAGAGACAAAAAGAGGGGGGGCGGGGGAATCGAGCAACAGATCATCTTTCACAGTTTGGGAATGATCACATAGAAGCACTAAAGGAGAAAGATACAAATGACACATTTCCGGATGAGTTCCTCTATGTCGTCCTTAGTAGGTATATTAATACACCTAATTTTAATGATTATGATAACTATTTAGCAGATCGAGTTCTACCATAAGGGATGCCATACCTATGAAAGAAGAAATTCTTTATAGACTTAAAGAATTGCTTATGGGAGACTTGTATTTGTTTTGTGTATGTATAGATCATATAATCAGGAGATGTATTGCTTATCTTGAAACAGAAGAAATTCTCAAGCAATGCCACCAAGGACTAGCCGAAGGACATTATCAAGCCAATAATACAGTCAATAAAGTATTAGATACTACTTTTTATTGGCCTTCACTCTTTAAGGAATCAAGAAGGTATGTGGAGGCATATTATAAATGTTAAAGAATATGTAACCTCTCTCATCATGATGAAATGCATCAGACTAGTATAATGATTTGTGAGATATTCAATGTTTAGGAAATTGATTTTATGGGACTGTTCTTAGCATCCTTTGGTAATAATACATCATAGTGGTTGTCAATTACATTTCTAAATAGGTGAAAGCCCAAGCTTTGTCTACAATTGATGCTAGAACTATTATTAAGTTCCTTAGAAAGTTATTCATCCAATTTAGAGCACCTAGAATCATCATAAATGAAACGGGTACTCACTTTTGTAACCAAAAATTCGAAAAAGTGCTTAAATGATTTGGTGTTACCTATAGAGTAGCCATTCCTTATCAACCTCAAATCAAAGAGCAAGTGGAAGTCACAAATAGGGAATTAAAAAGGATATTAAAGAAACTAGTAGAGAGCTATAGGAAGGACTAGTCTCTTAAACTAGATGATGCATTATAGGTCATCAAAATAGCCAACAAAATATCAATAGGTACTACTCCATATAGGCTAGTCTATGGAAAATCTTGCCACTTATCATTGCATCTTAAGAACAAGGCATACTAGGCTATTAACTTTATTAATTATCACTTAGAAAGTGTAGGTCATAAGTTCTTACTTCAACTGAACATAATCGATAAATGTCACCATAAGGCTTATGACAACTTCAAGACCTATAAACATAAAGCAAAGAAATTACATGATTAGAACATCAAAAAGGGAAGGAATTTAAACTAGGGGACCGAGTTCTCTTATTCAACTCCCGTATCCATCTATTTTAAGGTAAGTTAAAATATCATTGGTCTGGACCTTTTATTATCACCAAAGTTTTCCCTTATGGTGTAGCAGAGATCTCACATCTAAAAAATGGAACCTTTAAGGTAAATAGACACTGTCTCAAATTATATTTAGGGAGCGAGTTTGACACTCATGTGATCGACGCCTATCACCTTCATAAACCACATAAGACATAGGCTCTAACTAAGTCATTGAGCTAACAATGTTAAACAAGTACTTGTTGGGAGGTAACCTTACATATTTGCTTTTGTAAGACTTATATTTGTCTTCTTTTGACTTTTATTTTAGTTTTTTTTTTGTGCTTTGATTTTAATCTTAATTGGATCTAGTCTATTGCAAAAGCTTGTATTTTTAGTTTTGTTCTTCAAGTTTTGAGCACAAGCTTTAGATCACACTCTTTCAAACACATGGATGTAACTTTAAAGCATATTGGTTATGTCTATGTTCGGACTTTAATACTTAAGGGAGTTTCACTCTTCTTTCACCTTTAATTTATGCTCTTTTATTGTTTTTAGTCCTCCAAATTGAGGACAATTTGGCTTAAGTGTGGGGGGAAGTTGAATATGTTATGTTTTATTATTTATTTACCACATTTAAGTTGCTAGGAGCTTAAGAGTAATGACTTGAGTGTTTATGATAAATGATTGAGATTGAGAGTTGATCATTAATTGAAGTGTTTTAATTTCATCAATATTTTTGATAAGGTAAGTATTGAACAATTCTTGACTAATTTGTAACCTAAAAATTTTCTTTTCTTTTTTTATTATATGTGGTCTGCTTATGATGTTAGGCACCTTCTGTGTTCAATGTTAAATTTAGAATGTTCTTATATATAGATTGTTGTGAGAATTTGGAATAGGATGTGTTCTTAATGAATAAAAGGTATAATTGTGTATAAAATAAATGAGCAAAAACTCACTCCACTGGCTTCACACTAATAAAAATGTTTAAGTGTATGATTAAAGCTAGTAGCCATTTGTAAATGTGAGCTAGCTGAACAACTAAGGGTGATCATGACAATATGTTCACCTTTGCATCAAAAGGCTGGATGACAATGCAAACATGTTAAAAAGAGAATTTGAGTTGAGTAATTGAGGGACATTTATGACAAAATTTTTTCCCTCATAAGAAAAGACAAGGTGAAATCCAAATATTGCTAAAATATTTTTTGAAAAGGAGTAAATTGTACTTTACATGAGTAATTTCTAGAACAAGTTTACATAACGATCTATATGATGCTTCATAGATGTTTGATATTGTGCACTAAAGATTTCCTAATTGTTAATAGTGTGTTGTGTATGATAACTAAGATTTTTTATGATGTAATTGTGGTTTGCAAATTAAATCAAAAACACTGGTCGAAATTGTTTTGTACTCAATTAACTCTTGACTCTTAATGGATATTATCTAAGTGGATGTTTAATCATTGCTTGAGGACAAGCAATAGTTTAAGTGTTAGGGGTATTTGATAGGACTTAAAACATACATATTTTATTCATGATTTAGTACTTGTTAGGTGGAGTTTTTGATGTAATTTTAGGTGATTTGCATGTAATTCTAGTTAAAATCCTTTAATGAAATATTACTCATACAATTCTCATGTTTCATCATTTTCATAGGACTTTGGAAATTACTTCAGCATACTTCTATGATTGAAAATTTTGTGGAGTTAATTTTGAATTCAATAAAATCATGTGAGGAAGCTTGATACCAAATTTCAAGGCCATAGGACAAGCCATGAAGGGTGCATCAGGTGAAGAACAAGAGAAGCTCAAACAAGTACTAGTTTTGGTACAAATGATTTTTAGAAAATATTAGATACACTTATAGAGCTCATATTACTATGAAACTTTATGTTATTAAAGAAAATCATTTGAAGACTCTACATATCAAATTTCATGGTAGAAGGACAAGCGGAGAGTAAGTTATGATAAAAAGACCAAAGGAAGGTAGAAGTTGGAAAATGCAGGAAGGGGCCATAAGTTAGACTATAGGTTGGCCAAACCATGGCCCAAACCACAGAATCTAAATAGAGAATCCCATGGGTTGGCCCTTAGCTTGGCTAAACCATAGCCCAAACTGTATGGATTCTTAAGAAGAACACCTTTTTCATAATTGTGTGATCTTTAAGGTCTTTTAAGCCTCAATTAAGAGGGAGGCAATCACCATTCCAAACAACTTCACTATACGCTTTCTCAATTCCTTCTTTCTTATTTTTGTTTATACGATTATTTCAAAGTGTATGAACTAGTTTTCTTTTAAGATTTAGGTTTTCACAAACTCTAGGATGTAGTATTCATAGTTATTCTTATATTAACTCTTGAATACTAGATTTTGAACTAGATTTGTTATAGATGCTTATGAACTTTGAATGCAATTTTTATGTGAACATAAATATTGTTTTAAAGGCTTTAATTATGTACAATTAGATTAAAAGATCAATTGTATGCATTAGATCATTCCATTAACAAAGTATCTTGCATGGAGAGCCAAAGATAGGCTTACATAAGATATCAAGATTAGGTGTGAGCTTAATTGAAATAATAGATTCCATAAAACTAATTAATGCATTTAATCTTTAGATTGGGATAGAGAGAACTTTCACCTAATTTACTGAATTGAATAGGGTTACATAAATTGAGAGAGAGTGTAATTGATATGAAGGAGTCTACGATCTTATAAATCAAAGAATTCGAGCTAAGACAAGAATATTGTGAATACGCATCATCCTAGAGTGCGTAATTACCTGAATCCTATCTTCATCTTTGATTATTTGTCTTAAGCATTTCTTTTAATTACTTAGTTATTTTTATTTGCATTAATTAATCAATCTATCCTTTTGATAATTTATCTATTTTAGATAGGAATTCATAGATATTAGCATTCCTCATAGATTAACCCTAGACTCGCTAAACTTTATTGCATTAGCGAGAAGTACACTTATTTTCTTTGTGAATTGTGATTAGTGAACGTTCGGTTAACTTTTATTTAAAATTTAGGTAGATCATAACCACCATCAGATGCATCATACAAATAATTCCTAGATTGATTAGGCTTACTAGGAGCTTCCTCTACAAAATTAAAATCAATAGCAATAAGTAGAGGATCTAAGATTGGTTGATCAGTAAATTCATATCTGCATCTGAGGCTAGGCATGAAGCTATGGAGACTTGATTAAGCAATCTAGAAGCTTCCTTTCATAACTTAGTGACACATATGGAGTAGCTTGGTGGATTTATCATAGAACATGATCAAGTAAGTATACCCAAAATTCTAAAAGTGAAACTAAGGGAGCTAGATAAGGAAATTCAATTGCAAGTGGCGAAGGGTTAACTAGCGAGATGCATAAGGAGGAAGAAAAATATGTTGACATTATGGACTTCAAGGTAGAAAAACATGTATCTTTGTCTATTGATTTTATTGGAATCATAATTTTTGATTACCTAAAGGAAATTTGGTATCAAGATCTTCTACCAATATACCTTATACAAGTATAATGGAGGTACAAAATCAAATTGGTGGTAGGTGTGGCAGCTAAAATATTAATGATAAGTCATCCTAGATATGAAGATCTCACTTAAAGCTATGGCAAAAAGAAGAAAATTATAATTTTATAGCATTAAAGTCCAAGAAAAATATTTTATATGTCTTACTTAGAATAATTTTGAAAGTTAGTTGATTGTTAAATACTTTACTTTAATGCAAATAATGTAATTGATATACTTGATATTGAATAACTCCTAAGTGACTACTATTTTTTTATTTTTTTATTACATGTATTTGGTGTCCCTTTTATGCAATGATGGGTCTCTAAGGACATTTTATATAGATTCTTATACAAGTTGGGAATAAAGTGTTTATTTAAATAAAATTTTTTGTTTAATGTTTTAAAAAAAACTTACGTGCATAAATGAGTACAAATAAATTATATGTACTAAGTCATGTCTTGGTTATGATAGAGTTATGAGATATTGGTTATGTTAAATAGATTTATTTGTATTTTAGTAACCAATTAGCTTTTGACTACTTTTGAAATTAATCTAAGGGAGTCTTTAACTAGTTACTTGAGGATAAACAATAATTCAAGTGTGAGGGGTATTGCTAGGAGTGATTTATCTTAGTTTTTATTCCATATTTTAAAGTGCTTTAACCCTTAAAAATATATGAAATTATTCTAATTATGTTTCTTTTGATTAAATTGCAAATTCATAACTATTTGGACTTAATTAAATGAAAAAAGAAATAAGATCACAAGTTGAGGCTTTTTCACTATGCTCAAATAGGACAAGAATGGTGGTTTTTAAATGGTGTTTTTGATCAAATGTTTTACACTTATTGTACGCACTACTTATGCTTCTTTTGTAATTTTTTATAAAAAAAACACTTAGGAAAATCACATATAGAAGTCTTGTGGGGCTTCCAAAAACCCTAGCATCTAACTCAAGCACCCATAAAAGAGAATAAAACACAAAAGAAAGAGGGGGGGGGGGATAAGAAGAGAGTAAGAGATGTGGAAAATGTAGAGATATATAAAGACAAGATTTCTTTATTCTTCATAGTTAGGAATAGGATTTTTGTTCTTTTATTCTTTCTTTGTATTAGGTAAGTGGATAAGAGTCTCAATCGCATTCAAAATAGAATGAAGAGTGGGATTTAAATGGAATGGATCAATTTTGATTGTGTTATTTTCTCCTTCTTTCTTATTTTGTATAACTCTCTATTTTTCATCAATGGATTTTTGCTTATTTATTATATTCTTGTTTCCATTGTTAAATATGTGTTATTAATTTAGCATAGCTTAGGTTAGGAAATTTGATGGTTTATGTATAATTAGAATATTTTAATCTAATGAAAGAGCTTAATTTAATCTTGCTAGGATTAGCATCCTAAGTTAGATTATTAGATGATTCAAAGACACATAACTGTGGTCATTTAATAATTAGAAGGTTAATTAGGTAACAATATTGAATGTAGAGATAGATCAAGCTCGAAAGTCTTTAGTGAGGGTTCTTAGATCTAACAAGCTTATATTTAAGATTCTTAAGATTAATGCCTTTTTATTCTTTGTTTATAGGTCAAATAGATAAATTACATTTAAAGGAGAAAAGGTATTTCCATGAGCATTGGTTGTGTCTTGTTTTAGTGAAGAATACCTTAAATCTATCAACAATTTGTTATTTTGTTAGATTAAACCATTAGATTCAAAGCCTTAGTTGGAATTATCATTAGTTAAACTCTTAATTCCTTAACCCGTATTTAGATTAAAAAAAATTTATCTATTTTTATTAGCTTTTTTTAATATTTATCTTATTTTTATCCCTAAATCAATTTAGAGTTGTCTAGTTAATTAAATACTAATTAACCTAATATTTACTACTCAGATTCTTAGGGAGACAATACTCAATTACTTATCGTTTTATACTACATATTGATGGGATACGTTGGCTCTATTTAGTCTAGAATTAGATTGATTAGATGAAAAATTAGAATAGGGTTGGACCACACAACAAATGTGTGTTTTATAATATTAAGGATTATTGCATATGCAACTAATTAGTAGGTTAACGTATTATAGATCCTGAGAATAATTGTTTGTGCGATAGACATGACATATAATGGAAAATGTGATTTTGTCAGTAGGTAACAACCCTAGATTAATAAGGAGAATTACATTAAATTTATTCAGTATGTGTTTTCGAATACTAAATGTGCTTGTTTATGTGAATAAATAAAATGTGATTATATTATGAATCTTGAAATTATTTATTTGTACATTACATATATAATGATACAATATACTAATTGAAGTATGACATTAAAATTAGAATTAAAAAATGTATATGATTAAGGATATTGTGATATGGCATAATTACATGGAAATGAGATGTCGAGAAAATAAAAAGAGATAATGAAATAATAACTTGCCTGATACATGATATGTTTAATGGTCACAGTGTGATGATGATTATGATACAACTGAGATAAGGTTAAGTACCTATCCGTGGAGTAGGCACCGGGGCATTCTAAGTCTCAAGGATATCTTATGCCTGTGGCTAGGTACTAGAGTGGTGTTAGGATATGTTAAGTCCTGGGGATATTCTGTGCTATGACTAGGTAGTGGAGTGGTGATGGGTTGCTATACATGATATGATTGAGAGGTATCACATGCCAAATATGCATTCATATATGTGCATACTATATTTGATTTATCCACATAAAGATTTAGATTTATAATATGATAAGTTAGGCTGATGGACCATTGAATATTTTCCTACTAGCTTAAGTGGGACCCTATTTATAATAAGAATAAATTGTAATTTAACTTAATATTAAGTTAAGTTTTGATATAAATTTGTGACATATTTAATGCTCATAATTTTTTTTCATAATGGTTGTAAGGTTGCATAGTAATAAATACATATTGATAACATTATATTCGTTCATTGAGAATAGGTTGTATTAAAAGTTATATGATGTTGATATGTTAAAACACTTTATTCTTGACAACTGTCATATGGTAAGGTATATTCTACTTACCTTTACAGAGTTAGCAGCTTACTCCCTACCTTTTGCAGGTTTTTAGAGATAGAGAGATTACAAGTGGACCAACTAAGTCGCAAACATATGCTTTGATTTAATTATTTTTGAATTTTTCTTTCATTATTCTCACTCTTTTATGCCCTCTTATTATGTTCTTTCTCATGCACACTCACTTTTTCTCTGTCTCTCATTTTTTTTACCCTCTTTATATGCTTATCTAATCTTCATATGCCTTCAATGGTTTAAGAGGTGTTAAGACAACAATATATTTATTCGTAGTGAAGAAAATGTGATTTTTATATTCATCATGAGTAGCTTATCTATCAAAATTCCCTAGACTTTCTAAGAGTAGATGACTAGTATGCATTGGTTCCATATTGTAAACAACTTTATCCTTGTAGTTTCCAATATGGAAAGCTTTAACACCTAATTTTTGACCTTGATCTCCTTATATTCATTAAGCCATTGTAGTTTGTACAACTTAGAATTTTTTAAAATAAGCAAATTTAATGTTAGTACAACTACTACTATCAATGATCACGCTACATATCTTGGTATTTACATGGAAATGAGTATGAAACATGTACTCAGGTTGAACCTTGTCACCATATTCTTTAGGTTGAATATTAAGAGTAAACCCAATAACCAACATCTCTCTATTTATGCATTTCTTAATCTCCACATTACAAAAATTTTTCAATGGTGGCATTTCATCATCAATTAAACTAAGACTCTCTAAGTCACTATTATCCCTTATCATCATAACACTCTTACTTGTACACTGAGAAGCAATATGTCCAAATCTTTTGTATCTAAAACATTTAATATAATGTGACTTAGACGAGGTTTTAGTTTTGTTTTTACCTTTGGATGAGATATTTATTTCTTTATTCTTTACATCGTCTTTAACTTCAAAGGTTGGTTTTTTTTTTTCCTTCCAATTTTAATTCCATGAAGAATTTGAACCATACTTAGAAGAATTTCTAGACTTCATTTATTTTTCCACTTTGATATTATAGAGGCGAACAATAATTCATCTTGAATGATAGACGCCTTTAATGCAGGCTTTTTTTTTGCTTTATTAAATTTAGACAATAACAGTACCATGTTTGGCCTGAATAACATTCCGTTCCCCTAGTTACAGAGAGACCAAAAAATAATGAATCAACCCCTCCCAGATAGGACAGATGAGGGGGAAATTCTAAAAAAGGATGACTTAGCATTTCTAACTCAGCCCGAAAGAAAGATCTTTTATTTATCCACTTTGATAGTCTTATTTAGCAAATCTTATATCTCCATATAATGTTACTATATGGATCTATTTTATTTTGTTTTGGTATGTGATTTCATATAGTTTCATCCCTAATTTTAAGGTAAAAGTTCTTAATTTGAGTTCATTATGTATTGAATGACGTATTTGATCTTTTGACACAACTAATGGAATAAAAAACCAAGTTTGGAGAAGAATTAGAGAAATGTAGAAATGGGCTAATATAGACTAATTTAAGGATAAAAGAGAGTTATTTTCATCATCATCCTTACCTAATTTGGCAGCACACTTTTATCATCTTGTTTTCTCTTAGTTTTTGGTGTTTTTGGCTTGTTTATACTTTATAATTACATATTACTCTTTCTTTTTTGCTCTAGATCATTTAGGACTGGTTTTTATTCTATTTTTAAGTGCTATAACTATTGTTTTAGTTTAGTTATTGTCTTTTAAGTTTTGGTTTGGATTAAGTTTAATATTGTTGTAAAGCTCTTGATTTCATTAAATATATTACTGCATCTTTATTTCCAGAACTTTGATTATATTTTCACCATGTTTATGTTAAGTTTATATTTTGTTTTTGTTATACATAGTATGTATGGTAATTTCCTTGGGTTAGATGATATTAAAGGGATTAAGGGAATTCAGTTGTGAAATATAATTAGGTTTTAATTAATATTGTGTTTCTAGGCTTAAATTGAATTAAAACACTAGGTTTGAATTAAACCTAGTGTTTGTTGGTTTCATCACTTTATTGATAATTTCTAATTTGAACACTAGGTTTGAATTTTTAATACATAATCGTCATTAGCGAATTTCAAAATTAGTGATAGAATAATTGATTTTATGAGTAAAACTTAATTAATTAATTTAAGGTTTTAATTCTCTAAGTTATATAATCTGAACTTGTGAAATTTTAGCTTAGGTTAGCCATTCCATAATGATTAATGCTATTACACCATTAAATACAGAGAGCTTGTTCTATGTTATCATCTAATTAGGAGTATTTTTTTAGTTTGTTGGATTTACCTAGTTTAGGAGGAACTTAGGACACAAGAGATCGTTTGTATCTATAGGTTAACATCTTAAGATAGAACATAATTTATTTAGTTTCAATGATCAATTGGCCTTCTTAGAATCCTAATAACATCTTCTACCACCATTATTAGTATTGTTATTTTCTTCTCTATATTTTTCTCTATTAATTGTCTGTTTTCATTTCTTCAATCATACTTTTGTTTATTTTAATTTCATAACATCATGGATTTTTTTGTTGCAACATTAGAAATAGAATTACATCCTAACTCTCTGTGGATTGACCCTAACTCACCTCACTACATTATTAAAAAGTTAGGTTATTATTTGGTAGCTTACAACAGGTTCAATTACAATGCAACAACATTAGTTATCTCTTTGTTTAAACCACTAATATACCTTGCCATGGTAGCCTCATGGTCCTCCTCTACATTAGTCCTAATAATAGCCATCTTCATCTCTTTATAGTAATCCTCTGTAAATCTAAAACCTTATGTTAATCCTTACAACTTTTATATACAAATCTCTATAGTACTAACTAGGGATAAACCTCTTGTGCAGCACTACTTTTATCTATTATCTAATTCGAATATGCCTCTCATAATTTCCATACTGATTAAGCTTAAATTAATCCTACTATATACTAGCATAATTTGTAATTTCAACTACTAATAGTTTTACGTTCTTTTCTATAGAATAGTTATGATAATAAAAATCATGTTCAACTTTCCTTTTCCACTCTAAGTGTAATTCAAGATTATTATTTCCTTAAAAAGTAGGAATCTTCATGTTAATGCTCCCTAAATAACTAATTTGTTTTTGTAAAAATCCTTTTACTGAAGCTAATCTCCTCATAATCACAACACTTCCCTTCTTATCCCTCAAAAGTATAATTCTTGAAGGATCTAGATCTAGGCAAGGACTCTATACTATCCAACACCATATTAAGAGCCTTAAATTGATTTTAGACAACCTTCATGAATAGCTTAAGATCCAATTTATTAGCTATATTAGTACTCATTTTAAATTCGTAAAGAGAAATATGTTTAGTGATAAAATTGAATTTGTTTACCCTACACTCCTTTACATGTTTATACTTAATATATGTTTAATCACCCGTGTTTTCACTCAAATTTGGCTTTTCTCAATGCTATGCTTACCACTCTTGACTTTTACAACATAAATCTCCCCTTGAAATCTCTTTAGAAGGAACTCTATTAATTCTCCTACCAAAATTACAAGCAACTATTTGGATAAGATGAACCATAATAGCAAAAAAAAACAAGGATTGCAAATGGAATTAAAAGACAATAATAACAAATTGAACAAGAAATTGATAAAGAAAAGAGACACTAAAATTAAGAGAGGGCAAAAACTTAACAAAGAGACAAATGAATAGATTTTGGTTTGACTTTCATTTTCTTAATTTAGAAAAGGACACATAATCTAAATAACACTTGAAAAAAATAATTCAATACAAGATTTAATAGTTGTAATAACACTTGTCTTTTAGAAATAACAAAATATCATAAAGAATTTAAATTTATTATGCTTTTATAAGTGGCTTTCAATTCTAAATTCTTTCCTTACATTTTTCTTTTTTATCTTATTTTATAAGATGTATATGAATGTAAATGGTATATTATAGTAGAACTAAGAAAATGCATATGAGATAAAAATGCTTAAAAAAAGGAGCTAAAGAGATGAAACAAGAATATACTAGATAGAAACACAAGAACATGATGTAAATAATCCAAATAGTAAGAAGAATGATAGATAAAACCTGAATTTAAGGAACCAAATTTTTAAAACCAAGTAATGCAAACCTTATGCATAAACAAGTTAAAACTTAATTATATTAAAGAGAACCATAGGATTGTCTTCAAATTAAGCAAGAATAACTCGACCCTAATCAAACTCATTGATTAGAACTTAAGCTATAAAAAGGTTTTGATCACTATAAATTGCCTTGATAAGATGATATTAGAGTTTTTAAGAAAGAACAAAGAGAAAATTTTCACAAAGAAGAATAACACTCAAGTTTGATTAATTTTAATATAAATAATGTTTATCCCTCTCTAATAGCTGCTATATAATAAAACCTTAATTTTCCCTTTTGGGAAATTTATTCATTAGACTATAAAAATAATCATCAAGTCATGCATTTTTCTAGATGTAAAACTAAACTTAAAAAAGGGATAAAATGACAATGTTTGAATAGATTGTTTAACCTCTAACTTTGAGATGAGTAGAACGATGCTTGTAAAATTGTCTTAAACCCTTTATCTTTTATCTTCTTGTTGAAACATCCTCCTTTTCATTTGACTCCTCGAATGCAAATAATTCTAGGTTATATCAAACTCTTTAAGCCTTACTCAAACATCTCCCATCTTTGATAACATATAGATAAGTTATTAATCTTGGCACCAAAATCTAACAATTTCCTTTTCTCTCATTAATCCTTATATAACTTTCTTTATGCATTTATACCTTGTTCTCGTAATTAAAGCTCTAATTCCTTAGCACAAACCATGATGATGGGAGGAAACAGAGGCACGCATAAGTTGATCTTCATCATTTTGTTTCTAAATTCAATCATTTTATATTCTTTTGTTCACATTAAAAACATAATCATACTTCCAAATTAGTATTTATATATGCCATAGATTATATTTTTTTTTTCTTAGTTTTGTTCCAATCTAAATATTTGTAAATTCATTTCTATTCGTCTTGTAAATTGATCTTATGAATCCCAAGTACAATATTGATGCCAGAATTAAATATTGAATCTATTATTTATCATAAATCTAAGGTTCGAGAAGATTTAGATGCATAAGCTCATTACATTAAAGCGAATCAATATTTAATTAGTGCTTTAGAATATGTTTTATTGAAATTGGATTGTACTTTACTTAATGGAAGAGCCCAAAACATATTTCATATGTTTTTAGAGTTATTTTCTAGTTTTATGTTTAGATTAGATTTTGTTATAAAAAATTCCAATATGATTACAAAAAGTCTTAAAGGGGGTATTGTCCTTGTGATATTAAAAAATCTGATCGTAAAAAAGATTCTTATAGTCCTAGTTAAAATATTCTATTAGAATACTAATTGAAACAGAATTAATATTTGTATTCCTATCTAAGTAAGAACTATTAAAGTTCTAATATTACTTTTAGCTAGTGTTTTAATTTGACTAATTAGGACTTGATCATGTTCATTATGTTTTCCCTATATAGAGGAGATGTTTCTAAGAAATATGTATTTATTTGAGAATTAAGATATGAGTTGCATATTTTTTAGAGTCATAAGAGATTATTTTAAGGGAAATCACAGTACTAGAGTCTCCTCACTTCCATTCATCTCTATAGTACTAGATCACTTTTACTTGTGTAAATAACAATTGTATTTCGATACTTCAGGAACAATAACAAATATGATTCTTCTTCTTAGTCACAATAATTAGGAACATATCTTCTCTCCTTCAATCACAAAACTTGAAAAGTATAAGCTATATAACTTATATGTTGAACCAAGGTTGGTTCCACTTTATTTTGGTAATGACAAAACAACCTTTGCTACTAATGCTTGTGTTTTGAAAGATGGGTACAAAGTTCAAAGGAGATCAATTAAGGAGTCTTCGAGAAGAAAATGGAAAATCAATTAGAGACTCAAAGTTTGAAGAATTTTTATCTTGTAATTTAATTATTGTAAACTTTGCCCGATTTTAGTTTGGTTTGATCAAAAGGATTATAATTGTCTCTTCATGCATACATATTGTAGAATATGTATATAGGTACATAATCAAGAGTTTTTCTATGTTTTGATGTGATTGAATAACTCTCTTCATGATTGTTCCTATTTGATTAAAAATGAATTAGATGTTAGTTCTTAAAGAAAGTTTGAAATAAGGGTTAAAATTTTTTTGATGTACATTAAGGTATAAGTGTCTCGGAGTACACTATATTAACATAGGTCAACCGAATAGTATATCAGTTGACCCAATGTGTTTTTTTTTGTGACTATCGGTTGACTAAACATATACCGGTCAACCGAACCATGACTATCGGTTGACTTAATGTTGTAGATATAGCGGATAAACAGGTGATTTGCTAGATTACATAACGAGCAAAAATATTAATTTTGATAATGTTAGGTTTGTGACCGTTGTACAATGGACATAAGAATGTTGTACAATGGATAATTAGCCAGAATGCTTAATATAAATATTTTGTTTTTCTATGTGTCTCAAATGCAAGAGTAATACTTTTGAATGGATAATGAGAGTTAACGTTTAATAGACCTATAGGTAAAACGTTTATTGATTTATTAGAAATATATTTCAATAGATTAATATACTATTTATAGGGCTGCTTCACAACTAGTTGAATTTCTAAAAAAGACTTTTCATACTGAGTGATCCCAAGGTTGATCTAGATTATTTAATTAGTAAAACTTAGTTACACCTCTAAAGAAGGTAGTTAAAATATTAGGAAATCTTAGGTCAAACATTAATTGAATTAATCAAACAAGAGGAAACAAATAGAGATAACAACAACTCCTTCAATCCTCAAGGAGTACCAAGGCTTGCAGATTAAGCCAATATTTTCAAAATCAAGCCGGTAATCCTCAATATACTTCAAAATAGTGTGCAATTTTATAAAATGTCAAATGAAGATCCCAACGCCTATCTTGCTAACTTCTTAGAGATTGATGAGTCATCGTGAACTACTAAAAAATAAAATACGTAACTAAACCTAATTATATAGTTAGGGCAAGTCAGGGTTAATCCCATAAAAAGCTAGGATGTACTTCTATTTCTAATTTGTAAAGAAAAACAAATATAAAAACCCTTGGACATGGTAGAACTAACATACCAAGAAGTAATAAAAACAATAACAAGGACAAACATAAAGAAAAACATAATAAACTAGCAACAATAATAAAGAACTGGGTTGAAGGTATTGTTGGGATTCCAGATAACTATTAATCCTTGAATTTAGATAAAAATGGGTGTTTTAGCTATAGTGCTAACCTATAGGTTTGAACAAGCTCTCAAACCCTCAACTCCTCTAGCTTAAGTAAATCTAACAAGCTCTAGAAATACCCATATCTTCATATATAACCTAGAATAAGATCTTTAAATTTATTAGTAAAGACACCTTAGGTACTAAGGGACGACTAACTTAAGTCCCTAACTTGAGACCCTAGATTAGTTGGTTAAGTATCCTAACAAATCCAATTAACCTATTGCTACTGTCAGAAATTGCTAAGGATAAT
>JAOXYD010243469.1:0-43953 GCA_028565735.1 Pinacopodium congolense
AAATTATTCATAAATGTTTTATAATATTAAGATATTAAATTGTAAAATATTTTTAAATATATTTTAATTTTTAAAATATAATTGAATAATTTCAATATAATTCAACAGTTATTTATAATTGAAAATATTTTTCAATAAAATAGTTTTCAATCTTTTGGAGGAATAAGTTATATATTTGTTAACTAAATTTAAAAGTCTTTTTTTTTGTGGAGAAACTAAATTTAAAAGTCATTATACAATACTTCCTAACAAAATATTAGTGTATTAATCACTTGTTATTTTTGTAAGGAAAAATTTAATTTTGACCTGAATTTAATAAATTTTAGAAGGTTACTCATTGAATTGAAATTTAGAAAGTTACTTACTTAATTGAAAATTTTTTAAAAGGTTGGTTGTTGAATTGAAAAATTTTAAAGGTTAGGACATATATATATGGATGCTGATGTGGCACTTTTGCCACATGGACTCTATCATGGTAAAGTCCATTTGCCTCGTCAGTATGGATATAACAGAGTTAACATTTTTACCTTAAGTAAAAAATTATTTAAAGGTTAGTTACTCAATTGAAAATTTTTAAAGGTTGCTTATTCAACTAAAAAAATTCGAAAAGGTTGCTTACCTATGTAATTATTATCCTATTATTATAATGGTGACCCTATAACCTTGTAAAAAAGGGGATTGTATTTGTTCTTAAAGATAGTGGAATACTCAACGAGTTGTTGAGAAGTGGATATAGGTGAAGAGGATATCAACTAACCGTTATAAAATCAGTTTACGTCATTCTTTCTGATCTCTTTTATTTTCAAAGTTGTTTAAATTCAATTCATACTATATTGTGTACAAAATTGTGTAAAATTATTTCCATCATATCTTATATTGTTTAAACTTTACATATCATTTGTCTTATTTTCATTATTACTTTGAGTAATTAAATTATTTAGCTTTGACATAATGGTTTAGAGAGTTTTATACATTTAGTATCATAAATTTAGAAATTTTTTGAGAAACCTAATTCACCATCCCTTTTAAGTACCATATAAACACCAACAATTGATACAAGAGCCTAAGTCTTACATTACTATATTTCTAACGAGTTATTGAGTTAAGGTCACCATGGCACATAGTTTAGATTGACCTCCCTTATTGTGATGGAAATAACTATAGAGATTAAAGAATTAGAAAGGTTTTCTTTTGTCTTTAGGAATATAATTTTAGGAAATTATAGAAAATGGTCTTCACATCCTAACAAAGTCTATAGTTGTAAATAATGTAAAAAAAAAAAGTTCATAAGGATGAGAATGAATGGAACGAAATGGATGAAAGTTTAATTTCTCTAAATAGTAAAGTTGTACATATTTCACTATATACTTTAAGTAGGGAAATTTTTAATACAATTTCAAGTTTTGAAATTACTCAAGAGATATAGTGAAAATTAGAGGAAACCTATCAAAGTGATGAAGAGGAAAGCAAATATGAAAAAGCGACATATATATGCTTTTTAGATGAAGAGGTACTTACCAACTCCAATTCTTGTAAAGATCATGTAACTACTTGTTCTCATGCTCATGACGATGAAGATGATTGTGATCTAGAGTTTAGTATTGACAAGTTAGTAGAATACTTAAAAGAGCTAACTAGAAGAAAGAAGTAATTGTTTACTAAATATAACAAAAAAAAACCTTTAATTTGTTAATGCATGCAACTTTGAAAATGGGGAACATAGAAATGAATTAGAATTTAAAAAATGGAGAATAGTGATACACAAAAATTGATAGAAGAAAATGTTTTATTAAATAAATAACTAGAATTAAAGAATGTGGATGGTAGTGAGCATAAATCAAGAGAGGAGAATACTTTACTAAGAATGGAATTAGAAAGTGTCAAGAACTCATTGTGTAGTCTTAGTAAAGGAAAAGAAAAACTAGAATGCATTATAGGATCACAAAACGCGCCGAATGATAAAAGTGGTATAGGATACACCAATCACAATGCCTTATGAAGTACTATAATCAAATTTGTTAAAGAAAAGAATTTAGAAGAGGAATAAGTACCTAAAACATCTATAGAAAATGATGCATCAAGATCAAAGTTTCAACCTAGGAAGAGTCATCATACATTCATGTATACATCCATGCTTAAATCTAAGGAAAAAATTCATGTGAACAAAAATGATCATAACCCCTATAAAAATGAAATTTTCAACATTATGCCATTAGGCATTATGTTAGGTAAAGTAGTCCATCTCCTTTTAATAATTCTCATATGCATTCATAAAAGTCTATGAACATGTCTCAGTCATATCCTATGAAGACATATAGTGATACAAAGACTAGAAACACATTACAAAGTAGATATAATATTATAATGCACTACCCACTTAAGCAAAACTATCACACTACCGTTTTTTTTTTCAATTATTATGAGCCTTATGGACATGTTGAACATTTTTGCTATGATAATTTGAATAGTTGGAATGTTTTAGCAAGTTATTATAGAAAGGTCTCTAACCCTAAGGACTTAAGCTAGTATGGATACTAAAGATTTTCTTTTTTGAAGTTCAATGTAAATCAAAGGTTTCATCAAAAACAAAAGAAGAAAATCAAGGCATATGGTTAAATTAAGGAAGAGAAGAAATTGGTGATATACAAAAATGGAGGTACACATTTACCTTGATTATACCCTAGTAAATGAAATTAACTTGAATGATTCTTGATGATTTGAATGATAATTGATGGTTTGGATGATATAAATGTTTGAGAGTCATGAATGATGGAGTATAGTTTGTCTTAAGGAAAATTTTAGTAAAGTGATAGATTAAACACACATCCTTGTCTTGATGAATGATACTTGATGTTTTGATCAAGTTGAATCAATTAATCATGGATGATATGTTTCTTCATCGAAAATCATGTAAGGAAATGCATGAATATACTTTTTATAGAACGAGCCTAGTATATAGGAGCATTAGATGATATTTTTTATTGTTGAAGGATATTACCCCTCATGATCATTGTCTTAGCAATTTGCATTTACAGATTTTTCTAGATAAGATTTTTATTTTTATTTAGGGAGAGCTTTGATGATTTTGATGATTTTATAAGAAGTGTAGGATTTTACAAAATTTTTTACTAAAGAAAGAGGTTTGTTAAATCTTGGTGTTTGATAAATTTCTCCTAAGTTTTTATGAAAAAAGTTTGAGAAGTTTAACAATGCATTAGGATGTTTAATACTAGAATACATTTTATATGTGATATTTGATGCAATAACTTCACTTTGATAAATGATAGATGATGTTTGAATTTGAGTGATTAATGGACTTACACATAACATTTGAATTTTTTTATTTTTAGATATATCATTAAAAATTTTGGATAATCATAGGCTTACACATTTATAACCCTTCTTAGTTTTAATTTTTGAAAAGTTTTGATATATGATTTTAGTGCATGTATATTGAATTAGAAATCTACAAAATGTGATGATATCAATGCCATTTGAGTATTTGAGATAATTTTTGATTTTGTGATTATTTTAAAAAAGTGGGAGAGTTCTCAATATCATTAAATTAAGGAGTTTCAAAAAAATTTTGAATTTTGATAATTTTGATGGGTTTATCTTGCATTTGCCTTCACAAAATAATTGAGACCTTTGGTAATATTTTTTATTCTTATACTGTTATGTTTTTTAATGATTCTTATCCTTAAAATTAAGGTCCTCCTAAACATTTTAAGCTTTGGAAATTAAATTTGACTATTGAGTTATATAAGTGTTGGTCGATGAAAATTTTCATCAACTTCAATAAATTTTTTAGTTTTGACATCTTTGATAAATTATTGCATTATGTTGATTTCTAGAAGAGAGAGAATTAGACGTGATATTATTTCTTTCATAAATAAAATGCATAAATTTAAGGGGAGTAATGATTGTTAATCAACTTAGAGGGACTTGTAATGAAATTGATTTTGTAAGTTTTGAGTTTGATATTTTTCAGTTTGCAAAACTTGAGTTTGTAAATGTTTAGAAGGTGAATTAATGATTTTGATAAAATTTTTGGTGAATTGACGATTTTGATAAAATTAAAGGAAGTTAATCAATTTGGATAATTTGACTTTTCTTTTTTGAGAGTTGCAAATGGATGTTAAGTCTATGAAGTAAGAATGGATTTGTAATTATGGTAATAGTTGTTTCAAAATATGATCTTTTCTCTTATATTACATGTAGGGGGAGCACCTTTGATACTTGACTTAGTCCTGTGATGAGTTTTGGATATGTATTGATAAGTTTGAATATGGAATTGGGATATTGAATTTGTAATATAGTTGCTTTATTACTACTTTTATGTAAAGGAGGAGGGTCTCTTTTAGAAAATTTTAAGTGGTATTAAGGTGGATTAAGACACAATTGATATTTGTCTAGATAATGTGGCTTATTTTTTAAAATGAGTTTTTAAGATTTGGTGTTAATTTTGGGCTTTTATCTTGTAATTGGCACTCATAATTCAAGATATTATTGGCTATTTAAGATTTGGTACAGAGCCTTGATATAGAATCTTTTGGTTATTTGAGTTATAATTATTATAGAGCTTTTGTATAGATCTTTGAGTTATAATATAAAGGGGGGAGTATTTTTTTTTTAAAGTTCTTAAGTGATATTGGATAGTTTGGAACTTGTATTGACTTTATAAGTCTTTGAATATGTGATGATTTCTTTTAAGTTTTGATGATATTGTGGTTTGAGATTGAATAAGGTTATAATTATTGTTACAAAAAGGGGGAGCATGTTTGAGAGAGTTTTCAAATGGTTTTAAAAATTTTAAGTGATATTAGGAAAGGTTAATTGGTATTGGAGTGATATGCCCTTTAGTATGTAAACTTTTTGATGATTACAAAAAAGGAAGAGAAAATATGCGATATTAGATTAACAGGAAGAAAAATATTTGTATGTGATTTTTTATTTATATGCATTTGCTTGTTATATGTTTCTAATATCACATAGTTTTGATATCATAAAAAAGGAGGATTGTTAAACCAAGGATGGTTTCACATTTGTTTTGATAATGAAAAAACATTACTACTAATGAGTTAGTTGTGGTTGATGTGTGGAAAAGATAAGTTTGAGGAAAATAATGTGTTTGAAGAAAGATGTTGGAAGAAAAAAGGTGTTATGACAATGTACTTTGGAGCCTTGAAATGTTGGAGCATGAAATTGAATAGAGTTTATAAAGATTAAAATGTCAATATGAAAATCAAGATAGAATGAATAGGTTCTTGTCCTTGTAAGTTTTAATTATAAGTCTTATCTTGATCTTTCCATTATGTTAAAAAGGGCTCATATCATGCTTTGTGCATTTATGGTTAATGATCTTACATACAGGATGCATAATCAAGAGGAGTTTTGTGCAAATGGTTTTTTCCTATCCTTTTGATACGTTAAAATGGTTTTAGGAATTAATTTGAAGTGAATGCTTTAAAAAGCATCTAAAAAGATATAGTTGAAAATGTTAAGATATGTTATTGAGATCAAGTTATGTGAATGTGATAAATTATGTGAGTGTGTGTTAAGAAATTTTTTTAGAATGATGGTAATTATTAGGGAAAGAATTGGATGTGTATGAATATGTTAGGAATTTATTTAAATTTTTTAGGTGTGCTTTAAAGAATAAAAAATCATTTAAAAGGAGATTGGTCAACCAGTATGGCACAAGTCAACCAGTCATAGCGAGAATTGCCTTTTAAAGGTCAAAAATCAATGGGAAGATAGAGTAAATGGATTGGAACATTATACAATGGTAACAAACCGATAGTAAGCTAAAATTTACTATAAATAGGTGTCTTATATGAGGTTTTATACACCGAAGATTTAGGAACAATTATATAAGTGAATTAAAGAGTGTTGTTTTGTGTTTTTCAATTGAGTTTTGGTGAAGTTTTTGATGAAATTGTGTGATCTTCTTTATGCATATATTTTTAAGTGGTTTGGGAGCCTTTAAACACTTAGATTGGTCAATTGGGATACCTCTTAAGAAGTTTATCTTGTGGGCTGATGATATTGAGAGTGAAATTTGTAAAGGGTTATCCTATGGCCCATTTAAAAGAAGATTGTTGTATAGTTTACCCTATAGTCTTGTGAAAAAGAGGATTGTACTTGTTCTTAAAGATAGTGGAATACCCAATGAAGTGTTAGAAAGTGGACGTATGTGAATACTGAACCACTATAAAATCAGTTTGTTTCTTTCTTCCTTAGCTCTTTTTATTTTCAAGTTTAAATTCAATTCATATTATATTGTATATATAATTATATAATAATATTTCAATCATATATTTTATTGTTTAAACTTTATATATTATTTGTCTTATTATTCAATTATTACTTTGATTAATTGATTTGTTTAGCTTCTACGTAATACTTTAGAAGATTTTGTTCATTTAGAATTCATTAACTTAGAAAATTTTTAAAGAATCTAATTCATCCTCCTCTCCCCTTAGGTACCACATACAAACCTGTAGGACGTACAAAAGTGACTCCTAACCAAAGTGAAGTAAATTTATAGTGGATTTTCTAAGAGTATCCTAAGGAGTGGACTTTCCGAGCCACTATATAATTAGTTTGTAATCTCTTTACCATTCACTCTTTATCTTATGCAAGTTTTTTGAATTGATCAAAATACATTGGTATCTTCATCAACATATTAAAACTAAGTTTAAGTGAATTTTGAAATTTACAAAATCATAGAAATTTATTTACACTTAATTCATCCCACTTTTTAGGTACGTTAGGGAGCAATAGTATAGATACTTTTTATGGTTTCAAATAGGGAAGAAGTTTAGTAAATGTATAGGATGAGTTATCATTGGAATGTTGGTTATGATATCTAGACACTTTCCATGTTTTATCTTTGCTAAAATATTAAGTTTATTTCATATAATGATGCAAAGATTAAGGGAGAGTGATATTTAATAAATGCATGAATTAAAGAAGAGTCAAATTTTCATATTGTCTTGATACTAAATAAAACATATATGATCAACTTCATGTATGTGATCAATTTTATCTTTGACTTCTAATATTATATATTTTATCATTATAAAAAAAGGGAGAGATTGTCAAATCAAGGAAGGTTTTAATCAATGTTTTAAAGATGATAAAATATAATTACTACTAATAATTCATTTGTTTTAATGCATTAGAAAATAGGAATATGAAAGATGTATAATGACACATATTGGAACTAAAGGGATGTAACAAGAAGAATGTTTTTACAAATAAAGGATGAGATCAAGACTAAGATAGCCAATATTTAAAAGGTTAATTGATATAATTTTTAATGTAAGTCTTTTCTTGGCCATTTCAATGTTTAAGGGCTCAATCATTGTATGATCATTTATATTTAGGTATATTGCATATAATGTTTCATAATCAAGAAGAAAATTATAAAGTTTTTAAACAAAACACTTTTGATGTATTAAAATACTCTTAAGGAATTTATATAGATGTGTTTGAGTAAAGTGTTTATCAAAACAACGAGTTTGTAAGTTTGAAAATTTTATAAAAATGTTTGAAAAATATTTGCAACTGCATTGGTTGACTAGTATAAGGTTTTAATACATATTAGTCAATCAATGTCAAGTATTAATCAAATAATGTCTCAGCGAAGTTGAAAATTTTTATATATGAATTTGTAATGTGTCACTAATCGATCTATTAACTTGAATAATATGGTATATTGGTCAATGAGTATGGATCAGTAGTCAATTGATGTGACTTAAGATACCATAATTTTTACATAATAAGTTTATAATGTGTTATTGGTAGATATATTGGTAAACCATTGTGACATATTAAATTGTTAATATGCCTAGCTAGTGGACTAATAATGGTTAATTTGTGTTTTTAATGGCTAAAAATTATGTCTAACAAATTTTTTAGTGTGAGTAATGACTAAGAACATATTACGTCCACTAAGGCTATAAATACACAGTTTACAGTTGTTGATGAAGTTTTAATGAATTAAGTGAAATTAAGAAACATTAAAGCGTTAAAAAGAGCACATTAAGAGTATTAAAAAATTTAGATGTATACATGGTTTCATAATTGAATTTTTGAATCCTATAGTATTATTGTGAGCAAGCTAGATATTTTCCATTATGTATTTTCTTAATAGGGCTTGACATTTATGTTATTTACATTGATTTCTCATCAACAATTGTGAGAAGATTGTAAAGTTTACTTTTTACCTTAAAAGGAGATTGTATAAGATTTATTCTTTACCTATTTGAAGGAAGATTATACTGCATTTCCAAGAGTACCTTGGAAAGTTGACATAGGTAAGGTTTAATTACTAAACCACAATAAATAAATTTGCATTCTGTCTTTTCTACACTCTTTATTTTATAAAGGTTTGTGTGGTTGATATTGAAATATGTTGGCATGATCATCTTCACATTAGAATTTTTATAAGGTTAATTTTGAAGTAGCAAAACCTTTAGCCCAGTTTAATTACAATCAATTCACCCTCTTTCTTATATGCCATAAAGATCAACACATAAGTATGATATATATGTGTACATGATATTGTTGAGTTATTATTAAAATACATTTGATATGTATAACTGTAAGGAATATAGGATATTCATAAGCTTAAGATTAGTATTCATAATATTAATTTGATGCATATTCATATAGAGAGTATAATCATGAACTTAATTGGGATGCATATTTTGAAGAGGAGGTCTTACTTGATCATAACTAATTACATATCTTTCTAAGGAGTTGTTTTTCATTATTTTCATATTCATGATTAGTGAGAAATTGGTTATACCTTAGCACCTTATTGGTTTTAAAAGTTCATAGAAGAAATATATGAAGGCCATGATAAATGATAGCTTAATCGAATCTGAGAGTGAAGATTTAGAAAAGAAGTTACCAACATTTGCTTTATGGCTCTAGAGGATGAGGCACCCTCTAAATCACATTCTTTTGATAATGATGATGATGATGTTGAAAATAAATTGACATATGATGAACTAGTGTAATGTTTAGAAGTTATGACCTAGAGGAGGAAGAAAATATCTTCCAAATACAAGGAATGTCTAAAATTAATGTATGAACTTAGGTTAGAAAATGATAGGTTAAGAAAAGAAATGCATAATTTAAAGTCTAGGAGTGTAGTTATTGATAATGATGATAGGAAGAAATTGATGAAAGAAAATGACTCCTTAAGGAAGGAGGTAAATGGATTAATGGAATCTTTAAAAAATTTCATAAAGAGTCAGAAGAAGCTAGAAAGTATGCTTAGAGCCTAAAAGGCTTCAAATGATAGGTATGGCTTAGGATTTACTCAAAGTAATGGAACTACTAATGCCAAAACAACCTTTATGAAGGGTAAAAATTTAGAAAAAGAGCATTTAGGTAAACTTTTGATAATGATGCATCATCATCTAGATCACAACATAGAAAAAATCATCATGCTTTCACATATGCTTCTAAGCATAAATATAAAGAAAATGTACATGTACCCAAAAATAGGTATAATTTCTTTAAAAATGTACAATCTACATATGATGCATATAGGTCTCACATTAGACAAAGGCTGACCCCCTTACATGCTTCTAATATGCATATTTAGACATCTACAAATACGTTTCATGTATATTCTAGGCCTAAATTTCAACAAAGGTCAATTAGGGAAGGAAGACCTAGAAATGTGTTTAGAAACAACAGAAGGCCATATTTCCATTTTTTTTAATGATATTTCTTTGTTTTGTCTTTATTATGTACAATTTGGCATGTAGAAAAATTTTGATTTGATAAATAATATTGGTTTCATAGTTTACCAAAAGGCATAGGTGGTAAAAAGATTTCTAACTTCTAAGTTCCCAAATTAATGTAGGAAACTAAAGTGAAATGATTTTTTATTTGTTTTATAAGAATTCAAGAGAAGAACATTTTATGTAAATAGTGAATACTCTAGACAAACAGCGAGGGATGTTTCTTAATTCACATCCTTAAAGAGCAAGGATGGTAGCTATATAACATATGGAGACAATTCTAAGGATAAGATTATTAATCTTGGCAAAGTTAGTAAGAATAATGCTATACTTTATAATGTCTTTTTAGTTAATGGTTTAAAGTATAATTTATTAAGTATTAGTTAACTTTGTGATAAAGATTTTAAAGTGAGTTTTGAAGAAAAATCTTTTATTGTTTCTTGGATGATATATAATAGTTGTAAACCCCAAAGGCACTTAAGAGAGGGGATGAATTGAGTGATTTAAACTTTTTCAAACAATGAAACTAGCCACGTAAAGCAAGTTAAACTAAATGAAATCACTAAACTAAGATTCAACCTAAAATATTATGGAAATGCAAATTTCGAAAGATAATGATTAAACTAATGGTAAAATTACACAATCGAATAATAAGTAAAGAGATAAAGGAGAGAAGGAACACCAAAACTTATAGTGGTTTAGAAAGCCCTAACAATTTCCTAGTCCACTCTCCAACTATTTGTTAGAAATTTAACTAACTAACCAAAACAAGTATAATCTTCTTCTAAGGTGAAGAGTAACTCTTACAATATGCAATCTGTTTTTTTATTAAAGGCGAAGAGTAACCTTTTGACAATCTTCATATGACAAAGAGGAGCCTTTAACAATAACAATTACCCAAACAATTCAACAAGTTCAATAATCCCCCTTTACAAGTAACCAAATACACCTAAGAAGGTGTTTCACTTAAAGCACAATTAAACTAATTGCTCTATGCATTCAATAAATGATATGATGCAATTAAGATCCACTTGAATGCTTAAACAAATTTTATATGGAAGATCGTAATCACAAATTATTTTAATGTATGATGAAAATTGAAGAAACAAACTTAAACACCAAATCTAGATAGCTTATAGATATGTGAGTATAATTACTTCCAATCACTCAAATAATGCTCTAAGATTTCACTTAAATAGACAGTGAAACTCTAAAGATGTAAACAATCAAGATACAATAATTTGGAAGCAATTAATTCGAACTTAAGCACTTAAACATATGAAATAAAGTAAGAACACTTAAACTTAGATAGATATGATGTTTACAAATAAAAAATAATCTACCAATACAACAACTTAATAGTGCACGTATTTGGTCAATAATGATCTTAAACATATAAACTAACTCTTAGCAGTAAAAATAAATATCCACAAACTGATTTAAGCAGTAAACCACATGATTAATGTAAGAGTAGTGAAAATAGGACAATTTTGACTTGTTTGAAGGATAACATATGAAATAGGCTTCTAAAAATTCGAGACAAAGATTAAACAATCTCTAAATATATTAAATAAAGAGAAAAACAACAATTTCACAATTTTAGAAATAGGTTAGGATGACAAAAATTGAGAATGAAGTAAGATCAAAAAACCAGAAATAGTTTTGATATATGTATGATTTCAAGCTTTAATCTAGCAAAATAAGCACCCTAAAAACTAAGATCAAACAAATTCTAGAGCATTTAAACAAATAGAAAAAAGCAAATTCATAAGCTAAAAAACAAAATAAATGAGTGAAAGAACTTATTGAAACCAGAATAATGAAGATGTTTGACAGCTTTGAGTGAGTGGGTGATTTTTGCTTATAAATTTGTTATTGGATCATGAAGAGGTGATAGAAATGTTTAGAGAAGGTATATAAAGGGTTTAGATATGTTGGTTAACAAAAACTAGCCATTTAGACTTTAAAAATAAGATAAAGCACGTAAGCAAAAACTAGCTGTTGGGTATAAAGACCAATATGGCGGGTTCTGGGAATATATACGATGTTTTGTTAACTCGTTGTATACCTCTCTAAGAAGTAGGGGTAATAAGACATCTTGGAGGTCATCATATAGCTCCTGCTAACCCACCATATAGCTTTAGAAAAATTATGAAATATAGTTGAATTCAATTATAAGCTTTTCAAAACAAATTCCTAATATTAATTAAGACTTTAAACAAGTTTTAAAGCATGATTCAAGCCTATTTGACTCATCAAATCATTCAAACATAAACTTAAATCCAAACACATTTGAAACAACCTATATAATTAGTGTTTTATGCACTTTTATAAAACCATATGCAATGTATGATAATTTTAATCCCTTAGATCAATTGAACATTAAGTAAAACTTATAAACACATTTGAAACAACCTAACTAAGGTCTTAAAGCTACCATGTCCCTTCTTCTTCCATCAACTTCAATTTTGGCCTTTAAGCTTCAAGCTTTCCATTTAGAATTCATCATGAAATGCAACTATCTTTAAAATCCACAACATAAATTTAAATCATTAGTAAAAAAACATGTTTTGTTATCATCAAAACTAGGATTAGAACCTCCCTTGGTTTAACAATAGTATTATGTTTGTTAGTAAAAGAGAAGGTAACATTTATACTATTGATTTAAATAGTCTCTCTAACCATGATGTCAAATGTTTTGTGTTTATGAATGAAGATGCTTGGATGTGCCATAGGAGGTTAAGACATGCAAGTATGGAGCATCTTTCTATCCTAAGTAATAAGTAACTTGTGAATGGACTACCAAAAGTGAAATATGAAAAGGACATGGTGTGTGATGCTTACTAAATGAGTAAGTAAACTAAGAGCTCCTTTAAGAAGAAAAAATCAGTAAGAACTTCAAGACCTTTTGAACTTTTACAAATGGGTTTGTTTAGCCCATATATAGTGGAAAATTGTATGTTTTTTTATTTATGATGATTTTAGTAGGTTTACTTGGGTAATTTTTCTTATTATTAACGATGAGTTTTTTAAGTCTTTTAAAAAGTTTGCTAAGAGAGTTCAAAATGAAAAAAAGATTATATGATTGCATTTAATAAAATTGATCATGGTAGGGAATTTGAAAATCATTTATTTGAGTCTTATCATGACAAGAATGGAATTTTCCACTCATAGGACCCCTTAATAAAATGGTGTTGATGAGAGGAAAAATAAAACCTTATAAGAGTGGCTAGGATAATGTTGAATGAGTATAATCTTCTTAAGTATTTTTGGGTGAAAGCTGTGGCTTGTACATTTCATGTATCTAATAGGGTCTATATAATAATTATTATGTGTAAGACCCTTATAAGCTTTGGCACGTGAGAACAAAAAATCAAAGATTAGTTATTTCAAGGTTTTTAGATGTAAGTATTTTATTTTGAACTCTACGAATAAGTTAGGCAAGTTTGATGCAAAAAGACATGAAAGGGTTTTTATAGGTTATTTTTTAAGTAGTAGGGCATATATGGTATTTAATAAGAGAACGATGATGATTGAAGAGACTACGCATGTCTGTTTTTGATGAATCAAAACCTTTTGATGTGAAGAAGAGTGTTGAAGATGTTAACATAGGATTATCAAAAGATTTGGAGAAACTAAGTTTAGAATAACAAAAAGAGGATAACTTAGACACTACACCTATATCTAACGAACCAATTATTGAACCAAGTGAGAGTGAAAAGAAAGATGAGAGGTTATCTAGAGATTGGAGGTTTAAGAAAGTCCACTTTTTAACTAAATTATAGGTGATTTGTAAAGAGATGTGGTTATGATCATCTTTTGGAGACTTGTCCTATATTGCATTCATTTCTCATATATATTTTAAAACTATAGATGAAGCTCTTAATAATAAAATTTAGGTTTTAGCCATGACTGAGGAGTTAAATTAATTTAAGAGAAAAAAATTTTAGGCATTAGTACTTAGGCCTAATGATCATCAAATTAGAGGTACTAAATGGATGTTTAGAAACAAACTTGATGAGTTACATAATATTGTGAGAAATAAGGCTAGATTAGTGGCTAAGTGTTATAATCAAGAAGATGAAATTGATTATAAAGAGATTTATTCACCTAATGTTAGATTGGAGTCAGTTAGGAGGTTATTGCCATTTGCATCCTATATGGATTTTAAATCATATTTACAAGCTTTCAAAAGCCTTATATGGTTTAAAAAATGCCTTTTAAAGCTTGGTATGAGAGCTTAAGTGCATTTTTATTACAAAATTATTTTTCTAAGTGTAAGGTATATACAACCCTCTTTATTAAGAAAGAAAATGATGATATATTGATTGTTTAAATTTATATTAATGACTTATTTTTGGAGTTACTAATGAGAGGTTGTTTAAGGAATATTCTAAGTGTATGAGTAAAGAATTTGAGATGTGTGTGATGGAGGAACTTAATTTATTCCATGGCTTGTAAATTAGGCAAATGGAAGATGATATTTTCATAAGTGAAGCCAAATATATTAAGGAGTTACTCAATAGTTTTAGAATGGTTCAAGCTAAGCCATTAGGAACTCTTATGAGTGTCAATGCTAAGTTAAACAAGGATTAGGAAAGAAAAAATACAGATGCTAAGTTGTATAGAGGGATAATAGGTAGTTTGCTTTACCTTATCACTAGTAGGCCTAACTTTATATTTAGTGTATTTTCAAGCAAGTTCCAGAGAGTCTTATCTTTTAGTGGTTAAGTGCATTTTGAGATATTTGAATGGAACTATATCCTTAAGGTTATGATATCCTAAGAATTTATTCATAGATTTAATTGGCTATTTTGATAAAAATTCTACAAATATTCTTTTTGATAGGAAGAGAACATCTGAAACTTGTTAATGTTTATAAAATGCATTGGTTTCTTGTTTTAGTAAGAAACAAAATTTTATAGCTTTACCAAGTCTAAGCAAAATATGTAGCAACCAATAATCATTCTGCTCGTGTGCTTTACCTTAAGCAATAACTTAACGATTATGGCATAAAGATTAATAAGATCCCTATTAGGTGTAACAACGTTAATACCATTAGTTTAACCAATAATCTAATTCAACGTTCAAGGAATAAACACATTAAGATAAGATATCACTTTATTATAGATCATGTGAAAAATTGTAACATAAAATTGGAATTTGTTGATACATCGCATCAATTGGTCGATATCTTCATTAAACCAATGAATGAGGATAGGTTTTACATGATTAGGAGAGAACTAGGCATGATTGATGGTAAGTCCATTTGAAACTTTTATGAGTTTATGCATGTTTTTAACTTTGTTATGATCTCCTTATAAATTCTTTTTATAATAATTAATATCCTTTTAACTCTTTTATAATTTTTAATGATGTCAAAAAGGGAGAAATTTTTAATATGATATTAGTTTTTCATGTAGGGGAAATCCAATTCTCAAATCTTACTTGTGCTTATATTTTTCATTTTTAATGCACTATATTTTAAATATGTGCTTTATTACATAACATACATATTGTAATTTAATATGTGTTTGTTATGCAATAGGATGCATAACATTTTTGTATGCATAATGTTAAATCCCCTTTAATGCATATATTTAAGAGAAGCATAATTTTTTTAAAATGGGAGTGTTATTAACAATTGGTATTGTTGAACCAAGGGTGGTTCCACCTTATTTTGATGATAATAAAACCATTATATTACTAATGTTTATGTTTATGTGTGTTAAAGGATAGGTATTTTAAAAGAAAGAAGTCAGAGTTTATTTAGAGTATCGAAGCTTAATTAGAATTTATGAAGACTGATAAAGAACTAAAGCTAAAGAATGTGTAAAGACTGACGAAGGAGCAAAGACTCATATAACTCTGCTATCGTTCACTGAGGAATAGTCGATCGAGCAAATATCAGTTGATCGGATGATATGGATCGGTCGATCGACTGAAGACTGATCGATCGAACACTGCTAATCAGTTGACTGATTGACAAGATTATAGAGCGAAAGATCAGAAATGATCATACTTTTACAACATTAATAAGAGATTAATGTAGATGAGTGTTTCTTTTGCAATGGCTAATTAATTCTCGAGTGAAATACTCCTTAATGTGTTTTGGTGAGGTTATTCTTGAACCTTAAAAAAAGAACGAGAGAAGGTTATCCTTGAGCTACAAAAGGAGCTTGTCATTGAGTAAGTTGTAACCCAAATTGTTTGAGCATTTCTTCTTTGTTCTTCCTCATTGCACGTATTTTACTTCATCTTGTCTATGTATTCTAATAATTTTCATTTATCTTTCTACAATTTAGATAAATTGTTTATGATTTACAAAAAAAAATTTATAACCTAATTCACCCCCTCTTAGGTACCATTAGGACTAACAATTGGTATCAAAGCCTAGGTCTTACATAAAATTTTAATTCCAATGAATTAGTGAGCAAAGATCTTATGGCACACTTTATAAACTTTGTAGCTCCCTTATCTAGCTTAGAAGGTTATAATCCTTATAACTCCTTTCTTTGATGACAAAAAATATTTATATTGGAAGAATAGGACGAGATGGTATTTGATAGATGAAAATGCTGATTTATAAATGATGGTCTCATAAGAATTTTATACCAAACTTGTAGGTAGTGAACTAATACTAAAGAAAGAAAATAAATGGAATATTATGGAAAATAAATTGGTATCCTTAAATTGTAAGGCCATGCATATTTTATATTGTGCTTTGAATATAGAAGAATATAATAGGATTTCTATATGTGAAATTGTATATGATATTTGACATACCTAAGAAATCACTCATGAAGGTACAAATCAAGTAAAAGAAACTAAAATAAGCATGCTTACTTATGAGTACAAACTTTTTTGAATGTTGCATGATGAAAACATTTCCTCTATGTATTCTTGTTTTAAAAATATCATAATTGCTTTAAAAAGTCTAGGTAATACATATTCTATTGTTGAACTTGTTAGGAAAATCTTCATGTCTTTACCAAAGTCATGGGAAGCAAAGGTGACGGCAATTCAAGAAGCAAAAGATCTGAATGCTCTCCCTCTTAACGAACTTATTGGTTTACTATCAACATATGAGATGAGGATGAAGAACACACAAAAAGAAAGATATGCCAGAAAAGAAGAATGTAGTCTTTAAAGCATCTAAAAAGGAGGAAAGTGACAATGAAAAATCATCACTTAGAAGCGAGAATGAGGAACTAGTCCTTATCACAAGAAAGCTAAAGAAGTTCATCAAAAATGTATGAATGCTTAAAAAAGGTACATCTTTCTCTAAGAGTAAATTATCTAACATCACGTGCTTTGAATGTGGTGAAATAGGCCATTTGAGATAACAACGCCTATACCTAAAAAAAGAAAAAGGAAAGAAGAGAAGAAAGAAAATAATGGATGGAATAGAGAAAGGAGAGACTCAAAGAAAAAGAAAGCATTGAAAGCTGCATGGTCCGAGTCATTTGATTCAAAAGGAGAGAAAGTAGCCAACATGTGATTCATTACACGCAACAAGGTATATCCCTCTCTTAATGAAAATAAATATGAAGGTGATTAATCTTGTGATGAAGTAGTGGAACATATAGAAGAATTGACCAAGAAAAATAAAGAGCGGCATGATAAGCATAACAAAACTATAAAGGAATTAGATGCATGCAAATTAGAAATCTTAGGAAAGACTTAGACTCCATTAGCAAAGACAACAATGAATTAGTCAATGACAACAGAATATTAAAGAAAGAAGTTGAATCCCCGAAAGAATCTCTTGCAAAATTTACTAAGGAAAGAGAAAAATTAGATACTTTACTATGTGTTCAAAAAGTAGGAAATGAAAAACATGGATTAGGATATAATAATAGAGTTTCTACTAGAAAAAAAATTAAGTTCTCCTAAAAATATTCATATTGCATATAGTAGACCTCAAATTCGACATAATGCATTCATATATACTACAAGGCCTAAGAGATTTTTTCAAAGTGAGATGCAAGATAGAAAAACGTTCCTTCAACTTAGACAAGTCTTTCAAAGAGTTTATAATGACTTTAGGCCAAGAAATGCATTTACTCCTTTATTCTGCTCTTATTGAAAACGTTATGGTCATGTTTAATATTTTTCCTATAATCATTTAAGTACTTTATCTTATAAAAATGAAAGATATAATACTCAAAAGATAAAAATAATTTGGGTTCCGAAGATTCAAAAAATTCTCTCTACGTATAAACATATTTTTTTCTTTTTTTGCTAAACATGTCTCTTTGGGAAGTTTATTACTAATAACTGATATTTTTTTGGAAATTTATACAGTGCTCTTCACTTCAATTTGTTTGAATGAGTTTATCAGTAAACCTAACTAAGGTCGGTTGACCGATTGGCATATTTCGATTGACCCATACTCTAATAGGAGTTTTTTTTAAAAAAAATTATACGCAATAACTTCCTTTTTTTCTCTTTGTTTTTTCTTGCCCTAGCCTTTTTTACTCCTTCTTTATTATCTGTTACATCCCTTATTGAAGTCGTTAAAACCTTACTTGCCTCTATTATGAATACTAATAGTCTCTCTTAAATGATGATCAATTAGATCTTATTATTACTAAAAGGATGAATTAGGTTTGCTAATAACATTCAAAGACCCAAAAATGAGATGAGTACCTAAATTTACATTATTTCTATTTTGTAGGTCACTAGGAGAAGAGACAAATGGTATGTTGATAGTGAATGCTCTAGACACATGACCGGTGACCCTTCACAATTCATCACCTTCAGAATAAATGATGGAGGATTCATTACATTCAATGATAATACTAAGGGTAAGGTAATTGGTATTGGAAAAATTAGTAAAGATAATTGCCCATTAATTGATAATGTCTTACTTGTTGAAAGATTAAAGAATAAATTGTTAAGTGTAAGTCAATTGAGTGATAAAAATTATAAAGTATGCTTTATAGGAGACGGATGTATTATTTCAAAAATAATTAAGAAAGTACCGTTTTCTTAGGAAAAAGAGAACAAAATATATACATTGTTGATTTATACGATGTAACTAACCTCGAAAACAAGTGTTTTATTTCTGTAAGTAACTACGTGTGGATGTGGCATAGACATCTTGGACATCCAAGCATGGATCTCTTGTTAAAACTAAATATAGAGCAACTTGTAAGAGGTCTCCCAAGTATGAAATACGAAAAAGACAAAGTATATAGAGCATGTCAAATGGGAAAACAAGTACTAAGTTCTTTTCAAAGAAAAAATTCAGTAACCTTCTCTAGACCTTTTAAACTCCCCCATATGGATTAATTCAGTCCTACTAGAGTAGCTAGCTTAGATGGTAAGGCATATGCATGATGAATTTGCAAAACTGTCAAACTTGTTTTACACTCAAAACTGCAAGTATACGGATTGTAACTTGTAGCAAAAAGCAGATATCGTTCCCACAAAGATTGAGTTTAGTCACCACTTAATTCAGGTTTTACTTTGTTTTAAAAAAAGTTTAAATGCTAAAAATTGGAAAATAAAGTAAAATAAAACAAATTAACAATGAATAATCAAATGGGTAAAGTGCAGGAATTTGATAACCAATGTTTAAGATTAGAAGTTACTCAAATCCTATTTTACTTCCCTCTTGTGTTCTTAATCCAATTATTCTTTACCCAATATTTCCTAATGCTTAATTACCTTCTGTCAAGGCGTAATTAGTTGACCCTAGTTGAAAGGGATTAGAATCAATTATGCTATCTCTAGACTTACCAACTTCTCCTAACCAATCAACCAGATTTTAAGCATTCCTATAGGTGATTTTTAGCAAATAGCCAAGATCTCTCTTCAACTATTTGCAAAAACTTGAATATTTATATGTTCATTGGGAGCTAACTCTAGTTATACTACCCAACTCAATTGCCCAAACTCACCCTCTCAAACTATTGAATGATATAAGCACAATAAATATCACAAAGCATTATTTATTGAATCAAAAACACAAGAGTTCCACAAATAGTTCAAGAACAACTCCTACAAAGTTTTTAACTACTCATAACAACAAATAATCCACCAACATTCATGTTTTCCATACTAAAAATTAATAAAGAGAAGAAGAAATAAACTAAATAAAGCTTTAAAGTCTTCCTCTTCACTCCAAGAGAGCTAGAAAATCAAGATGTAGAGTCTCTTTGTGTCTTCTAAGGAAGATGGTGTTTCTTCTCTTAAGTAGCCACCAAACCCTCCAAGTTGCCTCCTTTGGATGTACCCCGAATGATTCTTAGAGGCTCTTATGGTTTAGAACACTTATATATGTCAAAAGTAGAGTCCCAACACTCAAAATCCCATATTGGACTTGTCCAAGAGCCAGCTCCATTGTCACACTCATGGCCTCTTACGAGGGTGACAGAAAGTGGTCATCCAAGCTGGGTCACAATCATGACCCACCATGATCGTGTCCTGCTTTCTACAACTTTAAATGCACTTTACTCTTTTGGCCATAACTCCCTCTTTGGACCCCCGATTGACTTGAAATCTGAGCTGGAGACTCCTAACATCTTGATATTCCTCTCCACCAATTTTCATGACCATATGAGCTCTAAAAGTCTTCCTAGTAAGCCATCAAGGTCACCTACAAAATTTCCATGTCTGAAATCCTGATACTTGCAAAATTCACTAGCAAAATGCATTAATCCATTCTTTAAATAAGCTTCAAAACCACCCTCAAACACCAAATATGATAAAGAAACAATCAAACACTTCAAAGATCATGAAAAGATGCAAAAGATCAAATAAACTAAAGCTAAAACACACAAAGAAACACTTAAAACACCTAAAAACACACTTATCAATACATTTGTTATAGTTGATGATTTAAATAGATTTACATGGGTGTTGTTTTTAAGTACAAAAGATGAATTTTTTAAAATAATTTGTGATTTTTGCAAAGAAAATACAAAATAAAAAATCCTTATCTATTGCATATATTTGAAATGATCATGGTAGAGAATTCGACAATAACATGTTTGAATATTTTTGTGATGATCATAGTATTTCACATAACTTTTCTAAACTTAGGACTCCACAACAATTGTGTATTAGAAAGAAAGAATTGGTCTTTACAAGAAATGGATCGAATGATGATTAATGAGTATGATTTACTTGAATACTTTTAGGCTGAAGTAGTTGCATGTGGATGTCGTATCATAAATAGAGTAAACATAAGACATAAAATGGATAAAATAGCTTATGAAATTTTGAATGGTAAGAAACCTAAGATTAGTCACTTTAAGGTGTTTGGTTGCAAATGTTATATCTTGAATGCTAAAGATAGTTTGGGTAAATTTGATTCAAAAAAAAAATGAAGGCTTTTTCTTAGGTTATCCATTGTCTAGTAAAGCATATAGAGTTTTTAACAAAAGCACTCATGTTGTAAAAGAATCTATGCATATTGTATTTGATCAGACTAATCCTTTTAAAAGAAAAAGAGTTTTTAAGAATGATGATATAGATTTATCTAAGAGCTTAGAAAACATAACACTTAAAGAAGAAACGCAACCGTCACAAGAACAAATTATTGAATCAAACGAAGAAAGAAGGGATGATAGACTAATAAGAGATTGGAGATATAAGAAGGATCATCCTTTCGACCAAATAATAGGTGATATCCACCAAGGGGTAACTACTTTCTCTCACTTTAATTTATCACATCTTACCTTTATTTCTAAGGTTGAACCTAAAACTATTAAAGAAGTCTTAGACATAAAAATTAGACTTTGGCTATAAATGAAAAACTGAACCAATTCAAAAGAAATAATGTTTGGACCTTAGTATCTAAACTTAAAGATCATCTAATAATAAGTACTAAATGGGTATTTAAGAACAAATTAGATGAACAAGGAAATATATTTAGAAATTAGACAAGATTAGTGGCAAATGGATATAACAAAGAAAAAGGAATAGATTATTATGAGACCTTTGCCACCCGTAGTTAAATTAGAAGCCATTATACTCTTACTTACATTTACATCGCATATAGGTTTTAAATTGTTTCAAATAAATGTTAAAAGAGCTTTCTTAAATAGTTTTATACAATAAGAAGTTTATGTTGAGCAACCCCTTAGTTTTGAAAGACATAATGCACCCGAACATATCTTTAAATTATCTAAAGAATTATGTGGTTTAAAATAAGCACCTAAAGTATGGTATAACAGACTAAGTGCATTTTTTCTTGAAAATTGTTTTGAAAAAGGGAAAGTTGATACTACATTGTTCATTAATAAAGAAAAAAAGAATTTATTAATTATTCAAGTTTATGTGGATGACATTATTTCTGGTGCTACTAATGAACGGTTATGTCAAAAGTTTGCCAAGTGTAAGAATAGGGAGTTCAAGAGAACTTCTTTCTTAGAGTCCAAATCAAGTAAATGAAGAATTACATCTTCATCAATCAAGCCATTAAACAATTTGGCATGGATTAAACAAAACCATTGGGCACTCCTATGAGCACTTCCACAAAATTAAATAAGGATAAAGACTGTAAGAAAGTAGATGTAAAGCAATATTGAGGTATGATTAGTAGCCTACTGTATGTAACCACTAGTAGAGCTGATATTACGTTTAATGTTTATCTGTGTGATCATTTTGAATCTTCATCTAGAGAATCTCATCGATTAGTGGTTAAACATATTTTGTAATATTTGAGTGATACATTGCATTAGGACTTTTTTATCCTAGGAAGGCATGTTTAGATTTGGTTGGTTATTCAGATGTTAATTATATGGGAAGTTTATTAGATAGAAAAAGTGCATCTGATGCATGTCACTTCTTTAAGTAATGCATTAGTTTCATATTTTTGTAAGAAACAAAATTTTGTTGCATTATCTACAACAAAAGTTGAGTATGTAGCTGCCGATAGTTATTTGACTCAAATCCTGTGGCTTAAACAACAACTTAGAGACTATGGTTTAAAGCTTAAATTTTTTTTGATAACGTGTGATAACACTAGCACTATTTGTTTAACCAAGAATATCATTCAACATTCTAGGACCAAGTATATCTCATCATTTCATTAGAGATCATGCTCAAAATGGTAATACAAAACTTGAGTTTGTTGATACTTTGTATTAATTAGTGAATATTTTTACTAAACCCCTATGTGAAGATCATTTTGCATAATTAGGAGAGAAATTAGCATGATAGATGGTCATTTTTTATGATAAAGTGCTTATACTTTTTGTTGATTCCAAAAAGGGGGAAAAGTGTGCGATATTATGTTTTATGCTCTTTATATATTGTATGAATTGAGGGGAGTTGAATTTTTTTAACACATGAATTAAAAGGGAGTTAAAGTTAAAATCAATGATTGATGTGAGCCTTGAATTCTTGTTTAACTTAGGAGAGTTTAAAAGTATTTATAATATCACATGGTTTTGCCATCACCAAAAAGGGGGAGATTATTGAACCAATAGAAGTTCCATCTTATTTTGATGATGACAAAACCATTCTATTACTAATATTTATGTTTAAGCTTGTTAAAGGATATGTATTTTAAAAGAAAGAAGTCAGAGTATAGTCAGAGTATTGGAGATTAATTAGAATTTATGAAAACTGACAAAGAATTAAAGCTAAAGAATGCATGAATATTGGTGAAAGAGCAAAGACTCGTATAGCTTGCTGCCGTTCACTAAGGAACAGTCGACCGAATAAGTATCGGTCAACCGTATGATATGGATTGGTCGATCGACTAAAGACCAGTCAACCAAACACTGCTAATTAGTCGACCGAATGACAAGATTACAGAGCGAAAGATTAGGAATGATCATATTTTACAATGTTAATGAGAGATTGATATAGATGAATGCTGAGGATCCGTTGCAATGGCTAATTGATAAGGATTATAGGTATAAATATGTGTGAATAGTAAGATGAAAAATACTGAAGCATTCTAAGTCATCTGAGTAGTTTTGAGAAGTCTATTAAACCTCTTTTATGTTAGAGGGATAAATTGAGTGAGGCTTATCTTTTCATCAAGTATTATTGTATCCATTGAGTATTGAGAGCTCTTTTTAACATATCAATGTGATTCTCGAGCGAAACACTCTTTAGTGGGTTTTGATGAGGTTATTCTTAAGCCTTAGAAAACGAAAGAGACAAGGTTATACTTGATCCATAAAAGGAGCTTGTCATTGAGTAAGTTGTAACCCAAATTGTTTGTGTATTTCTTCTTTATTCTTCTTAATTTTACGTATTTTACTTCATCTTATCTGTGTATTCTCATAATTTTTATTTATCTTTCCATAATTTAGATAAAGTGTTTGTGATTTACAAAATAATTTTTATTATCTAATTCACCTCCCTCGTAGGTGCTATTAGGACTAACAGGTATTAAAGCTTATGATTTGATATGATTATTTTTACATGTGTTTTTTATTCCCTAATATCACAAGTTTTGTTATCATAAAAAAAAGGAGAGATTATTGAACCAAAATAGGTTTCAATTTCGATTTTGATGATAGGAAAACATGATTTTTACTAATGATTTGATTTTTTGGTGTAAAGTTTATAAGATAAGTACATTTGACTTTAGAGAAGGAAATTTAGATTTAAAGTCCAAAATTAAAGAAAAAAGAAGAATAAACATTATAGAGCTTCAAGAATATTTGTTTAAGTGGTTTGTACTTAATTGTATGTTTTTTTTAAGGATTTGATAATCAAATTAGCTCAATTTTGCATATTGTATCATGGTAGAAAGCTCATGTCAGCTATTAAATAATAAATTCCTAACTATCTAACTGTGCAATAAGGTGAGCAAGGGTCAAATCTATAGAGAGTTAGGATAAATTAAAGTTATTTCTATTATTGTGCAAAAGGAAAATAAAAATACATAAAACCCCTAAATTTTTTCAAATTTAAAATAAATATAAAAGATAATTAACAAAATCAAAACAAATAAATAAGAATGCAAAATAGAAATAAACAAGTAATAATAAAAGAAACCTGGAAAAAAGAAATTTCTGAAGCTTAAGATTTATAACGAACCATTAAAAAAATATAAAGATTGTATTTTACCTAAAATGATAGCCTATTGACACAAATAAGCTCTTATGTCCTCTGTTCCACTAATTTTAAACAAATCCTATATAATAGAAAATTTATCCTTAACTATGCGATAACTTAAAACAAACTCTCTATATTTAATGGCGCAGTAGCTTTAAGTACTAGGGAATAACTATGCTAAGCCACAATCACACAATCTCAAATTATGTAACCTAAAAAACTGGAATCCTAGGCTAATTGATTAAATTTACCTACAAAATCAATTAGCCTATTGCTACTTATAATATTTGCTAATGACAATTACGGATAAAAAATCTACACTTAGTAATTGAACCAGAAATTGTCAATAAGATGGCCAAACTTATGGTACAATTCCTAATTCATGATAATTAATTAGAATCCAAATTCAATGTTAACCTAAAACATAATGCCTAATGAAAAAGAAGTCAATTCTTATAATTGTAAAGCCATTAGCCCCATCAATATATTTTTACCCATAAGAAATTTACCCTATCATAAAAAAATTAAATAAAATAAAAAATAATTGAAAAATAACTTCATTAAAGAACAAAGAAAGCTATTAGAATTGGAAAGAAAACTATCTATTAAAATATGCCCAAAGATTCATACAATATTCAAAGGTTAAAATACTCAAAATCCACAACATTCATGTTAACTAAGAACAAGGTATAAAAAAACATAATTACAGTTATTAAAGCATTAAAACAACTATAATGGAAGCTTAAAAGTACCTAAAAATGAAATAAATAAATTAAAAGGAAAGAAGTAACAAAAACCTAAGTTAAATCCTTAAGAACATGAAGAAATACAAGAAAAATAAGATGAAAACTCTAAGGTATGACTATGGCTGCTGGAGAATGAGTTTCTACTCTTCAAGACCCTATTTATACCCTTTCCAATTAGGTACAACTGAGGATGGGTGAAAGACCTCTTTTCACTTTTTATTTTTTGTTGATAGTGCCTATAATGGTTTAGCTTAAACTGTTATTGAGCAGTTACAGGCCGATGTTGATGGTCCAGGTTGACAGCCCTTATTCCATTTTTTACTCCAATTTTTTCCTAAACTTGGTGTTTTAGTCCAGATCTTATGTTAAGAGATAAAACATATCATTTAACACATAATAACATCATTTGAGTACTTTTATACCAAAAATAGGGACGAATTCCTATGAAATGCCATACTAAAACTTAACAAAATTCATCCATACCAAAAATTTCCACACTTGAATCATTTCTTGTCCTTAAGCAATGATTTAAAGACTTCTCTCAAAAAATTCTAATTAGAAGTCAATAGTTAATTGAGCACAATAGAAATCAATTGATGCTTTTAATCCAATTAAAAAATTTTAACTCTATCATGATAAAAAAAGAAGATAATCACAACCAAAGCATACAATTAGTGAAAAAGTAACCCAATATGCATAATATCTAACATCCAAGCCATTTCGCATAAGTTATAACACAAATTGTTCAAGGATGATCAAAATAACTAAAAACAACAAAAAAAATAACACAAATTGATTTTTGAGCAATAATTAGGAGTTCACCTAGTCTTTTGTGAGGTTTTGACCTTATCATGAAAGATCTTGGTTCCTCATTATTTGAGTTACATCTAGCTTTTTGACATGAGGGTAAACATTTTGTCTAAACACCTCCGTTACTAGGTTAGATCACCCTCTTAAATGGCTATTATCACTACTCATAAACTTCAACTTTACATTAGTTTGAAGCTAGTGGAATGAAAAATGCTCATTTTATTCAACAACATAAACACATATTTTTCACATTTTTCTTTTCTTTTCCAACACTTATTCCAAACATGCCATTCCACTTTCATATGACAGACCATACAAAATTTACTTAAACAATAAATATCATATAAATGGGTCACTAAACACATGCAAAGCACTAAAAAAAATAACAATGAAAAAAATTAAAGTTAGCATTATCTCAAGAGTTAAGCAAAGTTCGTTCAATTTAAAACATCAATTTCCTTCAAGTACCATTAACTATCAAATAAAGATTGTAATCATTTCAAAATAACACATTTAAATTATCACCATTAGAATTATAACATTTCAAGTGAAGAAAATTTCTTGTTTCCCAACCCTCATACTTAAAATGGACATTATCATCAATGTTAAAAAACAATGAAAGTAAGTATATAGAAAATGAAAACAAGAATACTCCCTTGGATTGAAGAGGCCATATCAATCTTGAAAGCAAAAATTGTAGCTTCCTTATTAAATTCTTACAAACAAAGAAAATAAAAATAATTAAGCAAAACAACCTAAACTCAAGCAGAAAAGAGAAAAGAAACAAATACTAAAGGATATGGTTAAGGTGCCTCCTAATAAATGCTTGTTTAAGGTCGCTAACTCGACCCTTGTTCATTCATGCCTCAACTAGCATCTAAAGGAACATTAAATGCCACATGTAAATCGCATGAATGAGTGAATCGGCCAACTAAATCTACCTTTGAAACTGAGTCACAATCAACATGATGTTGCATATCCTTAGAGATGTTAAACTTGATAGTTTGTCCATTTTCAACTCTTTCTTATGGACATCAATCTCCTTAGTAGAATGAAAGACTCTTTATCCTACATGTCCATAACATTCAAGTTTGCATGAAATACAAGATCTTAAATTAGTACAAAGACATCCTCAAAGACCCTTTTGGGGTAAGCATTAAAGCCATTAGTTAAATGCATAATAACGTAAATAACATTCAAAGAACCTAACTTAAGAGCTTGAAAAAGAGATAATGGCATTATGTTAACAAAAGCTCCTAACTCTAAGATGCATTGATCAAAACTCGTGTCATTTATTGTATAGGGAATAGGAAAGATACCAAGATCGCTATGTTTGGGTGGTATCTTTCTTAGTAGAACTACTGGTACTTCTACCTCTACAATCGCCTTTGGATCATCCTTCTTCTTCAACTTCTGCATGCTTCACTCCTTCACAAACTACTCAGTAACTTTAAGTAGAGTTATAGTTACCTTTACCTTGTGAAAATTTTCTAGGATCACTTCTTCTCTTTCCTCTCCTCTTGATTTTTCTTCTCCATGTGCTTCTCTTCTATCTTCACTTGATCCCCTTTCTTTACTAATCTACTAAGAAAAAGAACTTGAATATAATTAGTAACAACAAAGGTTGGATCATATACCTAAGGGGGCGTCAAATCCTCCTTTTTTTCCTTTTCTCTCCTAGCACTCCTCACGAAGATAGCATATACATTTTCTCTTGGATTCTGCTTTAGTTGACTTGGCAATCAATTAAAGATTTGAGTTTGAAACTTTACCATAGTGTCTGCTAATCGGCTTATCTAGGTCTCTAGATTTTTTATGCTAATTCTCGTCCCTTATTGGAACTGCAAAGTACTAGTGGCCAGATTATTTACTATCTTATTTAAGGGCATTTCGCCAGTTGGTGGTGAAGCTAGAGAAGGCCTTAATTATTATGTCTGGTAGAACTCAAATGGGGAATTATATCCATATTGTTGTTGCATGTCAAAAGTTCCAAAATTTGTACAACTTCCTTGCTGGTTTCCCCAATATAGCAAATTTAAATTATCCTTCTGCCCTGGATTATATGTTAGGGTGTAAGGATCATACCTTCATTATTGATCCTAGAGTGATTCGATAGCATAGACTTGCTATTCATATTTCAAAGTAGGGTATGAATAAGTCAAATGACCAGATAATGCACAAATTTCACATACCTTGGTTTTCCCTTTTCCAACAATGTGTTGTTCCATTAAGGATGTGAGGTTTGTAACTTGCTACTCCACTTTCGAGATAGAAACATCCTTTGATTTCGTTGTAAAGGATGGGATGTTGTTCCTACCACCCCAATACTAAGAGTTAAACGCCCTCGTTGCTATCAACCTCTTTACCTCTGCTAGTGTCTTATTAATTAATGCCTCGCCATTAGCTGCAACTATGATATTTTTGTCTATATGTGTTATTCCTTTATAAAATATTAAATGAAAAGTTGTTCACTTATCTGGTGATTAGGTCAATTATTGCATAGCTTTTTGAAACACTCTCAATACTAGTGAAGAAACTCTCCTCCTTCTTATCGAATGCTGTAAATCTCCTTGCAGATGTTTGTTGCCTTCAATTCTAGAAAGTTCTTTTTTTAGGAATACTTGTTGTATCTGGTCCCAAGTGGTAACTAATCATATTGGTAGATCGTAGAGTCACTCTTGAGTTACATCCTCTGAGGTTCAACTTTAGATGATCTACCGTGACACTAGTAGGCTTCATCCCTAAACATGCGATGTGTAACCCCTTGAGAAACTTGTTTGGGTCAACAATGTAGCGAGATCACAATAAGTTTTTACCCCTAAAACTTGTAAAAATAGGTAAAGCACGAAATAGATCAGGTCTAATCTCAAATTCAAGTTCATTATCAGGATAATTAATGCAAAGGAGATTATAGTTAAAACCAGGAGCTCCAAGCTCCTTAAAAGTGTGTTGGTATTACTCCATATTAATTTTCACTTCCTCTGGAAGCTCCTTTAAGTTATGTGCAACTTCCTCATTAAATGATGAAATACTGCTCTTAAGTATCAGAGTAAGCTGAATGTGTTCAGAATGGTGAAGGCTCGTGCGACCTGCAATAGGAGAAAATGAAAAAGGGTTCAATGGAGAAATTAGCAAATTTTTATTCTCCATAGCAAATTTTTGTAACCTTTTATGCTTTAGAGGGCTATGGCACATGCAAATCAAAAAATAAGAAAAGAAAAGACAACAATTTAAGACTAAAACAATAACAAAAATAATTAAACATTAACGCCATCTTCTCAGCAACGACTTTATAATTTTGGTCGAAAACTCTTATCAACTACCAAATAATAAATTCCTAACTATCTAACTATGTAGTAAGGTAAGTTAAGGTCGAATCCATATAGAATTAAGGTAAGTTAAAGCTATTTTTATTGTTGAAAAAAGAGGACAATAAAAATAAATAAAGCCCCTGAATTTTTGCTAAATTAAAAAATATAAAAAGAAATTAACAAAATAAAAAGAAATAAGTAATAATGAAAAACATAAATAAATAGATAACAACAAGAGAAAGTTGGGTAGAAGATATTTTTGGGATTCAAGACTTATCATCAAATAACATAAAGATTGTATTTTACCTAAGATGCTAGTTTATAGATGCAAATAAGCTCTTGCAGCCTCTATTTCACCAATTTTAGACAAATTCTATATGATAAAAATTTATCCCTAACTATGTGATGACCTAAAACAAATTCTCTAGAATTAATGGCACAACAGCTTTAATTATTAAGGAACAACTACCCTAAGTCATAATCACACAAGCTTGATTGTTTCTTGGCTAAATTGATTAAGTTTACTTATAAAATCAATTAGCTTATTGCCACTTATGGTATTTACTAATGACAATTACAGATCAAAAGTCTATACTAGCAATTGAACTCGAAATCACTAATAGGATGAACAAATCTATGGGAAAATTCCTAATTCATGGCATTTAAATAGAAGTCCAATTCAGTCTTAACCTAAAACACAATGCCCAATGAAAATCAAGTTAATTCTGACAGTTATAAAGCCATTACCCCATCAATATATTCTTATCCACAAGAGATTTAGCCTATCATAATGAAATTAAATAAATTAGAAAATAAATTAAAAATTACATCATTAAATAACAAAGAAAGCTACTTGAATTAGAAAGAAAACTATCTATTAAAATATGCCAAAGAAGGCTACTTGAATTGGAAAGAAAACTATCTATTAAAATATGCCCAAAGATTTACACAATATTTAAAGGTTAAAACAATCAAAATCAATAACATTCATACTAATTATGAACAAGGTATGTAAAAACATAATTACAGTTATATTAAAACAACTTAATGGAAGCTTAATAGTACTTAAACAATGAAATAAATAAATTGAAAGCAAAGTAGTAACAAAAACAGAAGCTAAACCCTAAGAACATGAAGAAATGCAAGAAAAATAACATGAAAACTATAAGGGATGACTATGGCTGTTGCAGAATTAGTTTTAACTCTTCAAGACCCTATTTATACCCTTTCCAATTAGAGTACAACTGAGGATGGGCGAAAGACCTCTTTTCATTTTCTACTTTTCGCTAATAGTGCCTTCAACGGTGGTCTACTTATCCCTCGATGGCAGATTGCTGAACCACTATTGAGGGTCCATTTTGCGTCCTTTAATGCTGGTTCAATTTCAATTGTTGTTAAGTAGCTGTAGTTCAATGTTAATGGTCTAAGTTAACAGCTCTTAATCTATTTTTGTACTAAATTTTTTCCAAACTTGGTGTTTTGATCCAGAACTTGTGTTAAGAGATAAAACCTATCGTTCAACACATAATGATAAAATATGAGCACTTTTACGTACAAAATAGGGATGAATTTCTATGAAATCATATACTAAAACTTAATGAAGTTCATCCCTATTACACTGCATATGTTTGGTCAACCAATGTTATCATTCGGTCGACCGATCCTCTGTGGAAGGTAACTTATAAACAGTAAAACATTTTTTAAAGGATAATTCAAATAAGAACCAACATTTTACAAACGTATACATTTTAAAATTCTAAAACATCATTTATCTAGTTTTTGGAATCCAAATAGTTTTTGTCTTATAAAAGGTGTTATTATTTTTATAACCTTTTGAAAAATAGTTTAGTTGATCATAATAAAAATAGGAAATATGTCCATAATAACCATAATATGTGTAAAACAATGGAGAGTATGCTCTATATGCATTCTTATGCTTATTTTTATATTTAAGATCTTTATTTAAACTTCGAAAATTTTGTCTAGCATGCATGAAGGTTCTTTTATCATAAATCGATGTTGAGAAAATTTCCTAGGTTTTATGATGTATTTGAACGCATGATGCTTGGGTTGCAGTCTACCATGTGTATTCTGAACTTTCCTAGGAGTATATTGATCTTCTAAGTTCTTTTCTTTCACAAAAAAGTCTTACTAGTAGATGTTCCTTCTTCAATATAACCCAAACCATGTTTATCATTTCCAAACTTTTGAATACTTAATAGATTATCTAGTTTTTCTTTTCCCTTGTTGAATTTTTCTAGTGATTTTTTAAGGGTTTTAATTTCTTTCTTTAGAGACCTATTTTCATTTGCTAGTTCATCATTGTCTTTATTAATTAGAATCATATCTTTTCTAAGATCGCTATTTTCCGTTTTCCATGCATCTAATTCCTCTAAGACTTTCTTATACTTATAATGTAGTTCTTTGTTCTTTTTAGTTAAATCTTCTATATGTTCTAACACCTCAACACATGTATAACCACATTCATATGCACTAAAAGAGGGACATACCTCGTTGTGTGTTATAAAGCAAATGTTGGTAGCTTCTTCCTTTTAAAAATCACTTGATTCGGTCCATGAGACTCTTAATGTTTTCTTCTTTTTGAAGTCCTTCTTTTCTTTTCTCCATTTTTCCTTCTTCTCAACTTTTCTTTCTTCTTTTTGTAAGTGGGGGCTTTGCGATTTCAAATGTCCCTTTTCACCACACTCAAAACATGCAGTGTTAGATAATTTAAACTTTGAATAAGAAGTACCTTTTTGGTGCATTAAGGCATTTCACATGAATTTCTTTAGCCTTCTTGAAATGAGTGTGAGCTCCTCCTTCTCGCCCCTAAGTGATGATTCTTCATTATCACTCTCCTCGTTTTTGCTGACTTTGATCACCTCATTTTTCTTCCTTGGCACATCTTGTTCTTCTTGAATGTTTTTCATCCTCATCTCGTATGTTAAGAGTGATCCAATGAGCTCGTTAAAAGGGAGTGTGTTGAGATCCTTTGCTTCGTGTATCGCAATCACCTTTATCTCCCTTGTCTTGGGTAAGGACATTAAGATTTTCCTAGACAGCTCAGCCTTAGAGTAGGTCTTACCTAGACCTTTTAGCGCATTAATAATATTGTTGAAATGAGCATACATTGAAGAAATGATTTCATCATACATCATATGAAAAGTTCACAATCATGAGTAAGCATACCTATTTTGGTCTCCTTGACTTAGTTCGTACCTTCATGAGTAATCTCAAGAGTGTGTCAAATTTCATATGCAGTTTCACACATAACAATTCTATTATATTGTTCCATGCTTAAGGCATAATATAGAATATGCATAGCTTTATTATTCAAAGATATTGACATCCTTTCATCTAAGTTCCATTCATTTTATTTCTTTAGAACTAAATCGTTTCCTACAAGTTTGGTAGGTATTGTGTAAGTTTGAGTTACCATTATCCATAAATCTATATTTTCTCCCATAAGATAACATCTCATCTTATTTTTCTAATACATGTAATTATTTCCATCAAAGTAAGGTGTTCTATGTTGATTATAATCATCTAGATTGTGTGAAGAAACTACAATGTTCATGAAGTGTGCCATTTTTTCTTTCCTCACAAATTCGTTAGAATTTACTCTAAAAGTGAGACCTATGCTCTGATACCAATTGTTGGCCCTAAATGATACCTAAAAGGGCCAGTGAATTCTTGAACTTTTAGAACAAATAAAATAAAGACACTATAATTTACAGAAGCTAAGTAAAAACAATTATGAAATAGATAATATAAAGAACACTAGAGATTATTGAAAAATAATACGAAATATAAACTTGAAACTTGCAACAACTTACAACTCCTTTTCTGCTTAAGGATAACCAATTATTCTTTTTCAAGGCTTACGAATAATCTTTTGACAGATGCTTTTTATAGGCTCAAGAATAACTTCAAAATAATGAAAAAATTTCTTACAAGTAGAGAAAACACAAATCTCACACAAACTTGACAAACAAGCACTCTTAAACACATATACAACTTAAACTTAAAAAACTTGATCATACTTGTACAGCTCGTATTCCATGTAATACTTTTATGTCTTTCTTCTTGCCTTTTCCGTCTATTTATAGTGTAAAAACACTAAGAAACTCATTGAACTATCTGTTGCTGAACTATTCATTGGCATCAATTAATTTCTTTTGATCGTTGGATATCTCTTGTTCCCGTTGTATATATTTTCTATCCGTTAGACAAATATTCTATCCATTAAGTAATATGATCATTGCGCTCAGTTCGATCCATTAATAGGCCATGTTTGTTCGATAGATCTTTTAGATTTTGTTCATTCAATCAACCGATAGCTAAAGTTCGGTCAACCGGTCTTCCTTTGATCGATCAGTCTTCATTCGATCAGCTAATCACTTTTGGACGCTCATTAGGTCAACCGTTCTGCCTCGTTCGGTCGACCGATCTTTTATTATTATAGTTCGGTCAAGCGATCCTCTATATTCTATCGACCGACCTTCAGTCTTTAACAACGTCAATACGTTATTTGTTTACCTAAGCCTCTTCTCTTTAAACGTACCTATCTTTAAACACACTTAACAAAAATATTAGTAAAAAGAGTGTTTTGTCATCAACAAAATCAGGTGGAACATCTCTTGGTTCAACAGAAGGTTAGCTGGATCAACGCATAAGGGAGGCATGCTAAAATGCTAAAGCAAACACGAGCGAGTAGGATTAGACTTAGTGCAAATTTTGGTTTAGTCTTGGACCTTATGGAGATTAACTTGTCCAAGGTTAAGGATTTGATCAACTAAGGACTTGGTGTATGTTTGGATGAATGGACCAAGACTTGTGGACTTATTATGAGTAAGCATTAGATCAGACCAGTATGTTATGCGCGCTTCGGTGAGGATCACTCAGCTTCATCAACTGATGGAGATTGTGGGGAGATATTGGATGATGTGGAGACACTAAGAGATAGAATTACAGTGGAACTGAACATTTGAAGATAGTAAATATCTTCGACGGTAAGGATGTAAAGTCCTAGTCAACTGTAAACTCCTATCTTTTAGTTGTAATGTAATTCTGTCTTATCAGTTAGAGTCATATTTGGATGGATTTTTCATCCAATTAGCTACGTGATGTAAATTAGATAAGGATAAACGTGATCTTAGTATGATCTTAGACAGTTTGGTTTAGTTAGGATTTAGATTCTAACTTATTTTCTAAGCTAAAAGTGCCTATATATAGCTCATTTGAGCCTTACTCTCCTCATTCCATCTGAAAGAGCTTCCTTGTATTCTTTTAAGGGAGGGGAATATAAAAGTTGGGATTTACCATATCTCTCTTCCCTCTTATTGTCTATATTATTTTCTTATTGCTTCTATAGCATTCTTACTTCGAGTATGAAAGCAAAATATTTTGAAAGTAGTTAAAAGCTGAGTCTTACTTAAGCAGACTTAAGTGAGATTGCCATATAAAAGTGATTGTCGATAAATTTCAGTGAAAATTCGAGTCCAAAGTAGACCTTTATATCATTTAGCCCTTCACTTCAACAACCACATTAATAACTTAAATTGACAGCAACTAGATCTGCCAATATGGAAACTACCTTCTATGATCCTCGTTCATTCATCTATCACTTTTTCTTAGCAATAACATATTTAGCTATTGCCAAATTTAATACTCGCTGCCTACTGGTATAACCAAATGAAAAACAACATTGTTTTTCCTAGTAGAATACATTCAATTAAAAGGTAGTAAAAAATGATGTTTAATCTAGTGTTTAAATCAAGGTATATCTTCATCAAGTCTTAACACCAATGCTAGGTTTCAACAATAATCAATCAAGTATTTGATATCTTTTTTTTTAAAATTTTTGTAAAGGGAAGAGAACATGCGTAAGCATTATTTCTTTTCATTACGCTTTTGGACGAGTTCTATCTGAATACAGACCTCTCAAGGCATGGGTAAAACATTATTAAAAAATAACCACTTAACATCAATAGTCTGAAAAACAAAGTTTTGAATACCGTACCATACTAGTCGAAATGTGTCATATCAGCTAGATGACAGTACGGTAGAACCCTTGTGTTGTACTGGGTATAGGTACTGATTTGTACTAGCCTTTCTGGTTGGTATCAACCGGTATTGGGTCCCGATAAGGTACCGGGGACCAAAGTGAAAATAAAAAAGTTGTCTGACTACTTACCTACCCCATCTGTTTTCACTTTATCCTCTCCCCTCTGTGCCTCATCTGTTCTTGCTCATGTCCCTTGCCGTGAATCAACAGTCACCGTCACCTGTAGTTTGGTCTCCGATTCTCCAACGCTAGCACCTTCAGCTCTACCCAGCTCCCTCCTCGCCAACGCAAGCCCCAACAGCCAGTCCTTTCCTCACTGACGCAAGCCCCAACAATCAGTCCATTCCTTGCCAATGTAAGCCCCAACAGTAAGCTTCCTCCTCACTGACGCAAGCCTCCTTAGCCAACTCCCTCCTCACCTCCATGACCAACTCCTCTCACCGGCGTCATATCTGCGTTTTTTTCTTTTATCCACCTTTGCCCCTCACCCTTGTATGTTCCAGATTTTTTTATAGTTTTATTGTAAATTAGGGTTCAAATTTTTTTACATACTAATGTTTTATCTCATAATCTTTTTCTTTAAATTTTCATTAATTTTCCTTTTATTTCATAAATTAATTTCCTCTCTTTTTCTTTAATATTTCTAATAATAATAAATATTTTTATTAAATTTTGATTTGTAAATTATTTATGGCTATTTTATTAAAAATCAATTTTATTATTATTCTTAATCTTTAATTAATACTAAATTTGATTGATGACATTAAATACTCATTAATTTATATTTATATCTATAAAATTTTTAATATACTATTAAATGACATTAAATACTCTATTAATTTATTTTTATATTTATAAAATTTTGAAGAGTAGGGTTAGTCAAGTTGTCAATGGAAATTATAATCAGTTTTTTCACGTTTTATTGTTTACAAATATAAATATTATTTTCAATCTCTAATTTATACTAAAAGAGGTTAATGGCATTAAATATTCAATTAATTTATATTTATATTTGTAATCTTTTTATGGTATACTATCAAGTGCTCTTAAATGCTTCATTATTTTTTTATTTTATTCCATAAATAGTTTTTGTTTTTTTTAATGTTTTTGGTAATAATAATATTTTATTTTATTTTTGATATATAAATTAATTTATAAATATTTTTATTATCAAGTTAATTTTATTGTGATTTTTAATCTCTAATTAATACTAAATTTAGAAATACATTGAAGACTCCATTAATTCATATTTCTATTTGTAATCTTTTTTAATGTACTATTAAAAGATCTTAAAAGCTCTATTAATTCGTAATTATAATTATAATATATTTTAATTTACTATTAAATGATCTTAAATATTTAATTAATTTATATTTATATTTGTAACTTTTAATAAAAATAAAAAGAAAAGAATATAAAAGTTATTTTAGTTACAACTAATTTATTATTATATTAATTTATACTATTATTATTTTTTTGGAGGCACATTTAAAGTTTAGTCTAAAACTATATAGCACAACATATTTAGGGTCTATTTATAATTTTATAAAATTGAGTGACTAATTTATAATTTTAAAAAATTATTCTAAACTACAATATTGTTTTATTTAAAATTTGATACCGATACCGATACCGATACCGATACGATATTCAAAACATTACTGAAAATAGGTAAAATTTAGAGGATAATGTTTTTGAACAATTGTTTATATAGAGTTTATTCTTAGACTTTTGGAAAAATCTAACATATTTTTATAAATTAAATCATCTCTTCTAAAACAAACACATTTTCACACAAAGTTGATAATAATTTTTTAAAAAACTATGGACACGTATATTTAGCCTGTTTTAATAAAAATGTAAGAAAATTTTTTAATAATCACATTAATTATGGATCTTTCATATATGTATTATTAAAAAAAAATCAAACTTACAAATTATTTTAATTTTCTACAAGCTAAAGAATTTCTCGTAGCAACAAAATCCTTTTCAATCTATATTTTTTTCCATTCATTTGAAAGCAAGTCTTATAAATTTTTGTTTAAATTTACAGATTTTATACATAATTTCAAATAATATAAAATTTTAATTTCAATTTTAATTTAAAATTTCAAATTAGTATACATAATTTCAAATAATATAAATTTTAAATTTAAATTAAAAGTAATAACTTTTAAATTAATCGAACCATGAATGAAATAGTACTTTGTATAAGTGCAAATTACCGGTGCATGCTGCGACTGTTACTTTCATTCCCGAGCATGGGAAGCGAGGTTGCATATTCCACCTTTCACTTGATTTTTTTTCTAAAATTTGCTTATTTCCGTCTCCGTGGTTTTGGGTCTACTTACCAAACTCCACCTGCACCAAATTAGTGGGCCCAAGGGATACCGATCTGCTTCTATTTTTCTATTTTTTTCAATTTAGTTATTTATTTTAGCTCTTAAAGAAAAAAAAAATGTTATTTTATTATTTTAGATAAATTTTGCTTATTCATACCCATTTACTGATGATTGATTGTTGGGATGTTTCTTCTACGGCGAGCATAACTTTCGGGATAGACGCTTAATGGCTTTTATTGGATTTATTTAACAGTGTCATAATATTTTAGGATGATTGGTTCATCTTTTTTATTTTGTATTTTGTATTTTTTTATTAATTTTGTATTGATTTTATATTTTTTATTAAATTTTTATATTATTTTTATTATAATTATACTATTTTTATTTTTAAAAATAAAAATAAAAACAAAAAAAAATGCCCTTAACAGTCAGAATGATTATTAGACAATTCTTTAACAAGAGACTTATTCCAAAGAAAAAAAAAATCTTTACTAAGAACTTTTAGAAACTAATAAGGTAAAATTTTTGATGATTGCTACGGATTGAAGTATACCTCTTTAAATCATGAAGTCATATCGTACCTTAATAAAATTGTTTTACTTTGAATGGGTGAGACTATTAACATGACAAACACATTCCAATAACCCAAAGCTGAAGTTACTATAGTTGCGTGGCTATCCCTTGTCGTAAGTGTACGAACATGAACACATATTTGAAGTCGTACGCCTAATTTCGTAGAATTTTATTAGTGAATGATTCGTAAATCGTGACTGCCTTTTTTGTCCGCTTGTTTGGTATGAATTTAGTTTTGTATTTTAATTTTTTTGTTTTGTTAAATATAAAAATAAAAAAATAATATACTAATATAGCACAGAAATTGTGGATAATATATAAAAATTACAACAAAAAATTACAATCAACAACAATACCAAACAACTCTACTTTTTCAGTTGATAAATGCCAAAAGCCTTTCAAACGCCACGTGTTTTCTAGATAAAAATATCTTTTTATCAGGCATTTGATTTTTTGAGCGGAAAAGATTTAAGTAAAAATATAATTTTTCTTCTAATATTTTTAAAAAGGTTTAAATTATTTTTTAAATATTTTTTAAATTATTATTTTATTTTTTAAAGTTTGTAAAATAGTGTATTTTCTTCTTTATTGTTTATAAAATGATGTAAATTGTCCTTTTAATACCAATTTTGTTAAAATTTTACTAACTACTTTTTTAATAATTAGTTAATAGTTCATTTATAGAATATTGAAAAAATTAATATTTATCTAATAAGATTTTAATGAAATTAGTGTTAAGGGGGTAAAATGTACTATTTTGTAAACGTTATGAGGTAATATATACTATTTTATAATATTAAAGAGGCAAATTATATCATTTTATAAATGTTAGGGGCCAAATTATACCTTTTACTAAAGATTTGTCATATTAGGATATCGACTAAAAAGTTGTGTGTCAATATTTTTTTAAATTCTATTTTAATATTCAAAATTTTAAGTTTCAGAAGAATTAATATTTAAAAATTCAGGAAATTCAATTTAAAATATTATTTCAATCAATTTTTTCTAATATAACTAAAGTAACATGCAACAAATTACATGTAACATTATTGGACAATAAGATTAGTCTAATTTAAAGATAGGATATGAGTTGTTTGGCAATTAAGGTAAGTTGGACTTAAACTATATTGTTACAGGAATAAAAAATTAATTTAATAATTATCTATTAAGTAACATTTCCTAAATTAACGATGATTACTAATAAAGATTAATGTAAAGTTACATATGATATAAATTAATTGTTAAAGTGTTAAAGAATGAAGTTTAAATAGTTTTAATAACATTTTAAAAATTACATATTAAGATATCAAACTTCTCCTTAAAAATGATATTATTTCATGATTTATATTGTTTAACCTTGCGCTTTTTAAATAACAGAATTCTGAAAAATTTGATGATTTAATCTTTTTTAGATAATAGAAATATGTTTGACGTTTGTCCCTTAAATTCAAGGTTTTGCATTTTAAAAAATATATTTGCAAATTTCCCTTCACAATATATATTTTTGGACAATTAATGATGATAAATGATTCTCTTTAATTTCTTTTAAGTATTACATTCGAGGGAAATTAATGATTTTACCTTTTCTATATTGTAGCTCACAATATTCCAAATTGATCATGTATATATATTTTTTGAAATAATCCTGAAAAAAATCAAAGTCCAAGTAATTTGAAAGGTTGACTCTATTACAAGGGTTTTTGGGACTCTAAAACTTGCCAAAATTCCATCTTTGTAATTGTCATCAAGACCGAGATTTTTTATTGTAAGAATGTAGAACTACGAAACTTGGTGAGGGGTTAATAGTTTTTACATACTAGGAAAAAAGAACATATTGATAAGAATAAAGGTGGTTTGATGGTTACAAAACTACCTTATCTTGATAACTATCTTTGGTCTAACCAACTTAAGACTTCTCTTACCCTTTTTGGATCAACCAATAAGTTAGGCACATTACTTATGCCTTCAATGTTAAAGTATCAACATAATTCCGTGACATGCCCCGCGTATGTCGCATTTTGGTCACTAATCTAGAAGCATAGCGGCAGTTGAAGGAAGAAATCAATAGCATTGTTTTGGTCATCATTGAGGGGATGTTTTGCTTCTACCCTCCATCACCCTTCTAACACAAAAATTCATCTTTGTACGTCGTTCTTACCCCAATATGTGTCTTGTGGTCAAATGCTTCTGAGTACGGTGAAAAAGGATCTCACAAACGTCCCCCATCAATAGAAAATCAACGTTCTCGTCGATGCTTTCCCCTCCAAAATAACCTACCATGTTGTCATCTTGTTAACTTGCCTTCAAGTTGTCCAAGTGAGTTCTCCTTTACCCCTACAAAACCTTGTAATAACATATTGGATTAATGTCCAAAATTTATACAATCTCACCTTTGAGATTTAAATATAAATTGATATTCCATTATAAATAATCCTTAACCATTAATCCTTGAAACTTAGGTCTATCTATAGTTTCATGTGAATTTGAAGAAAACTAAGGATTTACTTACTAAAATTGGCCAATTATTCATTTATCTTAAATTCATTCATACCTTTATATCCTTATTTATTCCACACAAAAAACCAAAAGTCCCACTTCTATATGTCTTAGTCATTTCTATATGTCTTACTTGTTGGAACATAAACTTGATTTGAATTTGATACAATTGAAATGAGCCACTTGTAGAGGCCTAAAAGATAAAAAGTCCAAGTTCTAATGTCTAGAAATATATTTATCTAGAAGTTTCTTTAAATATTTAGACAACTTATAGAAATATCTAGATATTTTAAAGAAATATTTAAATACTTTGTAGAAATATCTCAAGTCTAAAAAAATCTTCAAAACTAGTGGTTAATATTGATTGTGTGTAAAGATCCTTGAGTAGTATAAATATGAGTCATTCCCTTCATTTGTAATAAGAAGTTAAGAGAAATTGAGTTGAGTATTAGTTACAAGTGAGAGTTCCTCTTCCATTAAGAGTGTCTTTCTCATTCTTAAGTTGTTACTAAAACTCTTATTATAAATTATCTTTGTCATCTTTATTAGAAGTTCATCACCTTCCAACAAAAGTAGTATCAGACCTTGAAGATCCTTATTATAGAAGATGTCAAATGAGTTAGCCCTACAAGTTCCAAAGTTCTCCAAAGGAGGATATGGAGATTGGAGTATCAAAATGAAGGCTTTGATTGGAGCATATGATCTTTGAAAAATTGTAGAAAATGGCTACATTAAGCCAAAAAATGAGACTACTTTTTCTTAAGTTTAAAAGGATGCCTTGAAGAGTTTGAGAAAGAGGGACAAGAAAGCTCAAGCCCTCATTTTTCAAGCAGTAGACGATGACGTTTTTGAGTTGATCTCAATATCTAACACCTCCAACGAAGCATGGGAAAAACTTCAAGTATCATGTAGAGGAGAAGAAAAAGTAAAAAAGGTACACTTCCAATCTTTAAGAAGTGATTTTGAAGTTTTACATATAAAAGAGAATGAAATTATAGGTCATTATTCTGTAAGAGTTATGGTCATAGTCTATCAAATGAGAAATAATAGGAAAACTATCACTAACACGAGAGTCATGGAGAAAATTATTCTTTCTTTGCTTCCCAAATTTAAGTATATTATAGTAATTATTAAAGAAACAAAAGATTTGGAGGCTATAACTATTAAACAATTTAAAGGCTCACTTAAAGCATATGAAGAAAGACAAAAGAGGAATAAAAAGAACTTGAAGCATGTTCTTCAGAGAAAGCTCACTTTGAATGAGAAGGAAAGAAACTTTACTGCTCATAAGGGTCAAAGAACTAGAGGTCATGGTGGAAGACATGGAAGCTATAGGCAAGGAAGCTTCAATCCATCTAACAATGGAGGAAGAGGACAAAGAAATTCATACACAAGAGGATGTGAAAGAGGAAACATGTGAAGAATTGATGGAGGCCAAAGGTATGTAAAAACTCAAGTTGAATGTTTTAATTGTCATAAATTTGGATACTTTGCTTGGGAATGTAGCAATACTCCTAATAATGTTGAAGAGAAAGCTCACTATATTGAGGAGGAGATGCAAGAAGACTCCACTTTATTGTTGGCTTACAAAGGAGTGACAGATATGGATAAAAGCACTTGGTGCTTAGACACTGGTGCTAGCAATCATATGTTTAGGAGCAAAGATATGTATGTGGAGCTTGATGAGTCTATAAATGGAAATGTTACATTTGGAGATGCTTCTAAGATTCCAATAAAAGGCAAAGATAAGATTATATTCTACTTAAAAGATGGAAGGCATGAATTTATTTCAAATATATATTATGTTCCAAATATGAAAAATAATATACTAAGTTTGAGACAACTTTTAGAGAAAGGTTATGATATTAAACTTAAAAATAATAGTCTTTCAATAAGAGATCATAAAAATAATTTGATAGCTAAGGTGCTAATGATAACAAGTATGATGCTCTTAATTTAAATCCAAAATGATATTGCAAAATTTCTTCAATCCTGCATTAGAGACTCTTCTTGGCTTTGACATCTAAGATTTGGAAATTTGAATTTAAGTGGATTAAAGTTGTTGAGTGAGAAAGGAATGGTAAAAAGATTACCTTCCATCAATCATCTTAATCAATTATGTGAAGGATGCTTCCTTAGAAAGCAATGAAGAAAAAGCTTTCCAAAAAAGGCAATTACAAGAGCCACAAATTTATTATAACTTGTGCATACTGATATATGTGGTCTAATTTTGCCTTACTCCTTTAGTAAAAATAGGTATTTCATTATTTTTATTGATGATTTTTCAAGAAAGATCTGGAAATATTTTTTGAAGGAGAAATCAGAGGCATTTGATATCTTTAAAAGGTTCAAGGCACTTGTTGAAAAAGAAAGTAGGCATGAGATTAAGGCTTTGAGATCTGATAGAGGAGGAGAATTCACATCAAGAGAATTTAACAAATTTTTTGAAGAGCATGAAATTCATCGTTTTTTAACAATTTCAAGATCTCCCCAAAAAAATGAAGTAGCTGAGAGGAAAAATAGAACTATTCTTGAAATGGCTCGAAATATGTTGAAAAGTAAGAAGATGCCTAAGGAGTTTTGGGCCGAAGCTGTGGAATGTGCGGTCTACTTTTCCAATCGCTCACCAACAAGTAGTGTACAAGGAAGAACACCGCAGGAAGCATGGAGTGGATGTAAACCCGACATTGGACACTTGAAGATATTTAGTAGCGTAGCTTATGTCCACGTACTAGATGAAAAAAAATCAAAACTTGATGACAAGAGTGAGAAGTTTGTGTTTGTTGGTTATGATCGAAATTCAAAAGG
>JAOXYD010243470.1:0-30543 GCA_028565735.1 Pinacopodium congolense
AAACTATCTTTGATAAAAACAAAGGGAAAACTCATCTACTCACTTCCAAAATCCCTTAAACCTTAAAAACGAGATATAAAAGGTAGAAGAGAGAGAAGAAACATCAGTATTGAAGACTCCCCTTAGCAACCCTCTTTGGGTTTCTCATAGTTTTTTGGTTGTTTTCGTTGTGTTTTAAAGTTTTTTGGATCTCTCTCCTTATATTTTGTTGTTAGGCTACTGAATACTAGTTTAGATTGTGTTTAGTATGCTGTTTATTCATTTTCGACTGATTTATTTCATGTATCTTACTTGAATTTTGGTATTTACTTATTAAATGTTGGTTTTGGTTAATATATTAGTATTTCCTTATTTTCAGCCATTGTTATCTTATTTTCTTTATAATTTATGTATATTTTAGTTTGGGTTTTGTTAATTTTAGTCTATATTATTGTTGATTTTAGTATGTTTGTTTTGTTTTGTTTTTTAATGAAGATATTAAAGGGATAATAGCTTTATAATTATAAGATTTGACTTGAAATCAATTGGGTATCATGATTTAGGTCAAGGTTGAATTGGAATTATGGTTTAGTGACATGAACTAGGGATTTATTCATAGAATTAGTCATCATAGGTTTAATTTTCAAATCAATTGTTAGGATTTGACTTTTAATTTGTAATTCTTATTAACTAAATCCAAAATTAACAATAGGTTAATTAGTTTTATAGGTAAACTTAACTAATTAACTTAGGACTTCAATTCTCTAAGTTACACAATCTGAGTTTGCAAGATTATAACTTAGGCTAGTCATTCCCTAGTATGTTAATGTTGTTCAACCATTAAATCTAGAGAGCTTATTCTAAGTTGTCATGTAATTAGGGATATTTTTAGAGCTTGTTAGATTTATCTAAGACTGGATGGTGCTTATCAGCTAGCATCTTAAACTAATCACAATCTATATATTTCTATGATCAATTATAGGTCTTGAATCCCAGAAATATTTTCTGCCTGGCTTCTTGTATTTTTTATTTGTTTCTTAACTTTCACTTTGTGTTCATCATTTGTCTTTCGTTTAGTTTAAGTTCCTTCGCATCTAGGGGTTATTTTTATTTTCTTTTTCTTTTGCATAACCTTAGGAATAGTTTATAAGTCCAACTAGATTTCTGTGGGATCCATCCTGACTTGTCCTACTACATATTTGGGAGGATTAGTTAGTAATTTATTATTTGAACTTTATTCATGTTACATCTAGGTGGCTATTACTCTAGATGATCAGAAGAAAATGACCTTTACATGCCCGTATGGGACCTTCGCATATCAATGGATGCATTTAGCTTATGTAACGCCCCCAACACATTTCAGAGGTGCATGGTAAGTATCTTTTCTGATTACCTTGAGAAAATCATTGAATTTTTTATGAATAATTTTATTGTGCATGGGATTCCTTTGATAAGTTTCTAGATCACCTCATTTTGGTTCTTAAGAGATGCCTTAAAACTAACCTTGATATTAATTCTTAAAATTTTCATTTTATGGTTTAATAAGGGATAGTTTTAGGACATATGATATCTGCTAAGGTTATTGAGGTTGACAGAGCTAAGATAAATCTTGTATATTCTCTACCTTCCACCGCTTCTAGGAGGGAAGTTTACTCTTTTCTTAATTACACATGATTTTATCACAAGTTCATTCGAAACTTTTCAAAGATTACATAGCCATTGTATAGGCTGCTTTAAAAGGACATGGAGTTTGTTTTTTATAAGCAATGCAAGTGGGCATTTGATGTGTTTAAGGAAACTTTGATCACCATACCTATTTTACGACCCTTAGATTAGAGTTTGCCTTTTGAAATGATGTGTGATGCCTCCAACCATGTCATCTATTACGCCTGAAAGACTCTGAACGAAGCTCAAGAAAACCACACCACTATAGAAAAATAACTTCTTGTTGTTGGATTAGATAGGTTCAGCTCTTATTTGTTAGGTATTAATAGTATTATTTGTTCTAATCATGCAATACCTACTGGCAAAGGAGGCAAAACCTAGGCTCATTCGATAGATACTCCTATTTCAGGAGTTTGATGTAGAGATCAAAGACAAGAAAGGCTCAGAGAATCGGATATCAGATTACTTGAGCGGGCTAGTGTAGCATGGCGTAGATATGAGCTCCATCAATGATGACTTTTCATATGAGAAGTTACATGTAATGCAAATGACGACCCCTTAATATTCTGACATGATGAATTTTTTAATTTTTCATCAATTTTTTACAGATTTCACCAAAATATAAAAGGAGAGGATGAAGATTCAAGCCAAGTTTTTATGTTTGGGATGATCAATACTTGTGGCGATATTGTGTAGATCAGGTAATAAGGTACTTACCTTATTTTAAATTTTTTCTATTTTGGCCTTTTGTCATAGTTATGCATGTAGAGGTCATTTCTAGTTGTAAGCTCTATGGTACCTAAGAGGAGAGATGAATTGGGTATTTTTTAAAAAATTCTTTGCAAATTAAAACACTTTAAGCACCTTAGACAAAAGTCAATTAAATGAATTACATAAAAAAAATTCAACCTAAATGATATGCCAAACTTAATACCAATATTAAACAAATTTAATTAATAATAAAGCAAATACAAGCACATAAATATAAAGAGAATAGGGAAAGAGATGAACACCATAATTTATAGAGGTTTGCTTACGCCAAAGATAGAATACATTCTTTCTCCAACTACTTGTTAGAAATTCACTAACAAAATAATCTTACTTTAAATGGTTGAAGAGGAACCTTTACAACAATCTTGATTCTAAGACTAAGAGAAACCTTTACAATAATCTTGATTTTATGGCCAAGAGGAACCTTTACAATCTTAATTTAAGGTGAAGAGTGACCCAATACCTAATACAATCTTATTCTAAGGTCAAGAGGAATCTATCATAATCTTGTTCTAACGTCAAAAGGAACCCATACACAATCTTGTTTAAGGTCAAGAGGAATCTGACAATCTTCCTTTCTAATGGGTGAAGAGTAGTCCTTTACAACACCTCCAAATTATAAAATTTTTAGACCACAAACATAGCCTTTAAATTCCACTCCCTTGAGCCTAAAATGTAATTAATGTAATACTTATGCCTTATGCTATGTCAATGCACATACAAAGTATGAAACAATACAATTCACAATTAATAAATAACTCAATTCAAATCTTTTTTATCCTATGTAAAGAGCAACCTATACAATATATTTTTCAATGAAAAGAGTAACCTATAATCTAATTAACAATTAACACAAATCAAATCCCCCAAAGTTAAGTAACTAAGAACACACCTTTTATGGTATTTCACTAAAGCACAACTTTTAAAAATAATTATGCAACTTCTAGAGGCAAATAAAAAGTATGAAAAGCTTCCCTACACCTCAATAGATCATTCACAATCATATTGATCCACTAAAAATGAAATTCAATTTCCAAATGATCAGATTTAACTAAGATAAGTACAAGCTATCAAATTATGTAGTCTTAATCTTCCAATCTATAAACAAACGATTTTAGTCAAACAAATTATGTAAAATGAAGTAATAAATCTACTTGAACCTTAATCAATCACTTAAGAACAAATCTCAATGATAAAAACAATTTTAGCACATCAACTAAGTGATCTAAAACAAGTGCAAAGCTAGAATGTTCAAACTTGGACAACTTTGAGCAGCTTGCAAAAGTTAAGCTTAATCCATCAATATAAACACTTAAAAATTAAACCAAAACCTCTTGCATACTACTGAGACCTTGACCAAATAGAATAAAATAAATTTAATCACCCATAAACTAATTGGGATGAATAAAATCAAAGAAAACCGAAGATAAATCAAAATAGAGACAATTTTGGTATATATGAAAACTTCAGCTTTTAAAAAATGAAATAAACTTTCTTAAATTCAATAAATTTTTTAGTCAAACTCTTGGAAACTTAAAAATAATAATAAAACAATTTTGCATGCCTAAAAAAATTAAAATGATGAAAGATGAGTTTGAATTAAGGGTAGTGAAAACTTTGAAAATTTTAACGAGTAGAACATTAAGAGCTTGAAGCAAGTGGATTAATCACTTACAAAATTGAAAAGCAGGCTCAATAAAAGTCATCTATATCTAAGCTAACTAAAAACAACAATTTGGCTACACTAGAAACTAATTTAAAACATAAAAAGTGAAGAGAGATAAAGACAATGCATAAATGGAGAGAGTTTGAAAGCTGGAGAGATTTTGATCTTATAACGTTATTTTCAGAGCATCTAAACTTGTTAAAATAGATTTGGAATGATATTTATAATGTTGGGAAAGAGTTAAAGACATTAGAGAAAAGAACTAGCCATTTGGGATCAAAATACTACTGAGAACTTGTAAAAGCAACTACCTATTACGCTGTCGGAGACTAATATGTTGGTCTCTGAGAGGTATACAATGACCTGTAGCCTACCATATAGGTCTCTAGAAACAGACCCAATACGAGGGTCTTAGGGCCCCATTGTATAACCTCTGAACCTACCATTTATGTTCCAAAAACATATGAAAAATGCTCTAAATCAAATCCAAACCTTTCCAAATAAGTTCGTAACATTAATTAATACTTCAAACAATTTTTGAAACATAATTCAAGGATTTTTGAACTTATAAAAATAGTCTATTCATTCAAAACATAAGAATTGCCTTGATTATCAAAATTTTCATTCTTAAACAACTTTAAACCTTTTCATAAAGTTCGTCTATAAACCAAAATTCACATCACAACTATGACATAAACCAATTCAAACATACTTAAAAAACATAAAGTAATAATTCAATTAACTTAAACACATAAAAAAGCATACACTAAAACAATTAATCAAATTACTACTTGATTAAGCAACATTTAGTCTATATGCTATTCTAATTCAATTCCTAATATGTCAGAGCCATAATCAAATTCAATTGTTTACTAAAACCATAATTCAACTCTTATATGCATATATGCAAATGTATCATGCAAATGTGAGACCCATTTCAATCATTGATTAATAATCAAGTTTAGGACACTTACTCCTTAAATCCTTTTTCTAAACCTATCTAAACTTGAACTTCATTCTCTTGAGCTATACTCTTGATCATTACTTGATCTTCAATCCTTATCCATTCTTGATCATCCAATGCTTGAGCTCTTCTACCTTAGGTTCCACTAATATATTCTTGCACTTTAAACATTAACCTATCTTATAAAAGCATAAAGAAACTTAAACATTAGTAATAATAATGTTTTTTCATCATCAAAACACATTATTAGAACTACCTTAGTTTAATCCTGGCCAAAGAGGATAGCTTGTAAGGTCTTGAAGTCTGATTTTTATTGGCCATCTCTATTTCATGATGGTTATGAACATGTACAAGAGAACATGTACGTTGGGTTTCCTTAGGAAAATGCCTCAAATTCCTATTATGATTTATGAGATTTTTTATATTTAGGTCATGTATTTCATGGGTCCCTTCCCTTCTTCATTTGAATTTCAATATATTATGCTTGCTGTTGATTACATTTTGAAATAGTTGGAAGAAAAAGCAACTCGAATTAACAATTGTTGAGTGGTTGCAAATTTGTTAAAATTTCAACATTTTTTTTAAAATTTGGAGTCCCGAGAGCTATTATCAATGATAAAGGGACTCACTTTTACAACTGGATGATCGAGGCTCTCCTGAGGAGATATTAGGTGGTATACCAAGTCCTTATAACCTACCAACCTCAAATAAGCAACCAAGCTAAAATATCAAATAGAGAGATTAAATCCATCTTGGAGAAGGTCGTGAATCCCAGAAGGAAGGATTGGTGTTTGTGCCTCAACGATACCTTATAGGCCAATCACACTGTGAAAAGACTCCAATTAGAATGTCGCCATACCGCCTTGTCTTTGGGAAGTTATGTCATCTACCGGTGGAGTTAGAACAAAAGGCATATTAGGCAATCATGCAATGCAATATGGAGTTTGAAGCCATTTGTGCCCATAATAGATTAAAACCGTAGGAGTTTAAGGAGTTACTCATGAGGCATTCGGGAATGCTCGAATTTACAAGGAGAAGACGAAAGCATTCCATGATCACAACATTTCTAGTAAGACATTTATAGTGGCCTAGAAGATCCTTCTCTATCATTCTCACTTAAAGCTTTTTCCAGGTAATTTGCATTCGAGATAGACAGTTCCATTTGAGGTCACCATGTGTATCCCCATAAAGTAGTAGAGATTAGAACTTTAAAGATAGGGAAGGATTTCAAGGTTAATGGACATCATCTCTAGCCCTATTTTGAGGGATTTAATGTGAACAATTTGGAGGTGATAGAGTTTGATGCTCCAAAGTACATTGATTAATGTGGGTTAACAAGGGTCGAGCTTGTTACCTCAAACAAGTTCTTGTTGGGAGCTAAACCAACCTTATCTTTCAGTTTTTATGTGTTTTCTACTTGAGTTTTAGTTTATTTTAATTTACATGCTTTATTTGCTTTTTATTTGTTTGATTTCATGGAATTTAAGAAGGAAGCTGCAATCTTAGTTTTCAAGTTTGATATGACCTATCAAATCTAAGGGAGTACTCTTTTTTCTTTTCTCCTATACATGTGATTTAATTATTTTTAGAACATTGAGGAAAATGTCTATTATAAGTGTAAGGGTGGGGCACAAGAAAAAGTTTTATGCACTTGAACTGTTATAAGTCCAATGGTGATGATTTAAATTTGTGTAGCTTAAAATGATTATAATCTTTAGTTGATAGTTAATTGTGGTATTAGAAGGAATCGATACTTTTAATTTGAGGAACATTGCTTAACTCCTGAAATGATACTAACTTCAAATGTTTTTCTTTTTTTCTTTTTTTAGTGCTTTGCATGTGTTTTGGGTAGCCTATTTGTATGATATTTAGTGTTTAAGTACATTTTGTATGGTTTCCCATATGAATGTGAAATGAGATGTTTGAAATAAAGTGTTGAGAAAAAGAAAATAAAACGTGTTTGTGTTTGTGTTGTTGAATAAAATGGGTAATTTTCACTCCACTAGCTTCAAACTAATGTAAAGATTAAATTTATGAGTATTGCTAGTAAACATTTATGAGGGCGATTTAGCCTAGTAATTAGGGACTTAACAACAAAATGTTCACCTTCACATAAAAAAAAATAGATAACACCTCAGACAAGCTCACAAGGAGCATTTAGGTGAGTAACTAGGGTTATTCATGATAAGGTGTTTGACTCTGCATAAAAAGACTAGGTGAACTCCTAAATATTACTCAAAATTCAAATTGGGTTGTGTTTTCAATTGTCTTTGGTTATTTTAAGCATCCTTGACTAGTTTATATGATAACCTATGTAAAACAGCTTAAATATTAGACATTATGCATATTTGGTTGCCTTTCACTACTTGGGTGCCTTACATGTGATTTTTTTTTTGTTTTTGATCATAAGAGAGTTGAAAATTTTTAATTTGATTAAATGCATTGATTAATTTATGATGTACTCAATTAATTATTGACTCTTAATTTGGGATTGTTTGAGTGAACTATTTAAATTATTGCTTAAGGACAACCAATGTTTCAAGTGTGGGGGAATTTGATAAGGAAGAATTTTTTTAAGTTTTGGTATGTCATTTTACTTGAATTCATCCCTATTTTTGGTTTAAAAGTGCTCAAATTGTGTCAAACTATGTTGAATGATAGATTGGAGGTATTAACATAAGTTTTGGAAGCCATTAGAGCAAAAATGGAATAAAGGATATGATTTTGCAAGTTATAAGACGGGTTAAGGAGAGGTATATAATGGTCCAACATACCACTGTATCGCTTCGAAGTTTGAGACACATGCGATGGGTCAGCAAGACCATCGTATATGTTACAAAATAGCCATGTTACTCTATGTTCGTGAAAAAAAGGGCAAATCAATCTTTTCTCCTATCCTTGACTTACCCTAGTTGGAAAGGGTATATTAACCCTCTCAAGCGGTAGAAACAAAGGGAGAGTAGCCATAGACATTTCCATAAACTTTCAACTTGTTTTCCTTAGATTTCTTTATGTTTTAGACTTTTTAGTTGGGTTCTTACCATTGTTTTGCTTTCCATCTCTCTAGGTTAGTTGTTTTAGGTATCTTTTCACTTTATTTACCATATTTGAATCAGTTTATTGTTATATTTTCATATGTCTATGTTTTAAAATATTTAGATTGGATGTTTATTAAGTTTTGAGCTTGAAATCCATGGATAATGTATGGATGTAAGATTTTATATTAATAGATGGTTCTCTTTTCCATTTCCAACCTTTATTCTATTTGTTAAAGCTTGATTTCTTATTGTTTCAGGCCTATCTTTATTGAATATTAGTTGTGTAGGGATTTGTTTTATGGGTTTTCATTTATTCTCGATGTTTTTGGTTAGTTTATGTATTGTAATTGAGGATCATGCTTGTTCTTATGTTTAAAATAATTTAATTTCAGTTTTTTTTTATTTTAGGTACTATAATCTTTTTTTTTAATGCATTTAGCTTAGGTTTTGTGAATTAGGATGTGTTTAGTTAATTTTTTGTATAAAAAACTTTATTTTTCATTAGACTAAGTGTTGAATTGCAAATTTCACTAATTGTCTTGAATTTTCCAACTTTGATTTCATTTGATTAAGTGCAGGTTACGTTTATTTACTTTATATTTTGATTAATTTGAGTACGGGTGACCAATTTCCTAAGGATTTGAAGATATTAAAGGGATGAAAGATGATTATTTATGAGAATAAAGTTAGGCTTATATTAAAATTATGTTTTTAGGATTAGGTTGGTTTGGAACTTTAGTTTAATGTCAAGAATTAGTTGTCATTTCTAAACTTGATCACTCTTTTGGTAATTTCCTAATATAATTGCTAAAATTAAGCTCTAATACGTAATAGTCAATAGTGATTTCAAAAATTAGCAATAGACTAGTTAGATTTGTTGACAAACTTGACCAATTAGTCTCAAATCCTTTAGGTTACAATTTCTGAGCTTATGAGTTAACAGCCTAAGTTAATCGTTTCTTATTTCCTAATGCTTCTTTGCTATTAAACTTAGATAACTTAATTGAAATTATAGCAAATTCAAAGGCATTTCTTAAGATTGTAAGATTTACATAATTTATAGGAATTGAGGATTTTAGAGCTTTTTCGAACCATAGGATAACGGCTTAGTTAAAGCACCATTTATTTAAATATGAGGATTAATAATTATCACAGAATCTTAGTGACAGCTTTAACCCATTTCTTAGATATTATTGTTAGTTTATCATCTTTTGCAATTTATTGCCTCTTTAGTTGCACTCATTAGTTCTAATCGCATCAGGGGTTTTTGTTTTTATTTTTCCATACAACATTTGAAATAACATTTACATCTTAAATCGTTGTGGTTCGACTCTAACTCACCCTACTATACAGTTAAGTATTTAGGAATTTATTATTTGGTAGTTTATGATGATCTATCAATGGTAGGGTGTTACTCCTCTCCTATGATATCGGAGGTGGTCCAAGGTTTCATAACAGACATTTTGAACAGCTTTCATTTAACTATTTGATTGTTCAATTGTTCTTAGTCACTAGTATTCACATCGTGAGTGTCTTCCTTTCTCTACTATATTTCATTGGCTTGCTTTACATTAGAGAATTTCTTATTCATGTCATAATACACTTTCTAGATGAAGATTGTATTCACCTATCATGTCACTAGGTTGATCTTCTCTGGTCTAGAAGTCAATATTTCCAAGATCTTCTTCCTCTTCTCTTTTAACAGCTGCACCATCTTACTTAATGGCAAATTCATGTACAAAACTTGAGACTAGGAGGAGACAATTAACCCTAGAGCATGCTCTCTTGTTGTGATCTCCCCTTAAACTTGTATCTCCCTTGCATTTGGTTTTAATTTTTTTTCTATGCTTAGCCTGTAAATGATGAAATAAAATCATTTTCCGAGATTAAGCCATAGGGAAACTATGTTCGTACATTGTCTAATAGTTCATCTGTCATTTGAAACGCTGCCTCTTCAGACACTTGGATTTACATTTGTCCGTTAGCATCTGGACATAATTAGTAAAAATAAATCTCGTTGAGCTACTATATTGTCTTGACCTGAACAAAAATTAGGGACATAATATAGATGTTTATAGATATATAGACCTATGATCAGAACAACCTCTCTATAGTGGAGTAGTCTCCCTTCATCCCCTAAGCATCACAACATAGAGGAATAAAGTAGTGTCTATAAGAAAGTGAATTTAGAGCATCATTTAAGAAAGGGAATCAACAAGTAGGTTACCTCTATATAGGTAGATAAGCTATGGATGAATGGAACTTACCCTACGTTTGGTGATGGATGGGAAAAATCCTAGATGGAACAAGTGAATAAAGTTGCGAAGAATAGTTCACGTCACATAAATTGTTAAATGAAGACTCAAAAAGTACTTGTTCCATCTATGTTGCACTATTTTTGATGAAAAAGGAGCCTGACTTTTGAATTGGATTAAATTTATGGCAAGACAACATGTGTCCACTAAGAGGTTGGTGCTATGGTGCAAACGTGTTGTATGTTTGCGATAACAGTATATAACAATGTCGTTTCATCTGTTGTGATAGTATGACGTGAAGTTATATTTATATAAACCTTAAAGTTAACGTAAGTATGCAAGTTTAAATTTTCTAAATATTTTTATGTGTAATGAATATATAATGCATAACAATTTGGGGAAAACAACACCTGTTATCATCATAATGTGACAGTACGGTTCAACATGAATATTTCATAGTGAAAAAAGGTGATTAGATAGGGGAGTAAAGAAATTAGAATAAAATTGTTGGAATTGAGATATCAAAAAAGCACAAATTAGAGTGGATGATATGTGTAAATTAAGGGTATGACATAATTCAATGTGAAAATTCCAATTGTTAATATATAAAATGCAGGTGTTATTGATGTCAACTTAGGTACTTACCAAATGCTAAACCTATGAGCTTATAATGATTTTAAGGTTTACACTTCAAGATTCGCTTACATAAAATGGAGGAAGCGAATACTTAACCCCGCTTCATGGATTAGTTCATCTATTCCATATGACCTTTCATAGAATGGTACAATGTTAAATGTATCTATCCAACTGACCAATTTAATGCATAAAAGTAATACACCCAACAATAAAACAATTGAAGTATAAACTACTTATTGACTATAGTAACATAATTCTTAGTTTGTTTTATCTTAATATTAACTTTTATAAATATGATGATGAAGTTTTTCCAAGAAACAAAGTAAGGAAAATAATGCAAAAGCGGATACAAATACATCAGAGAGAAAAAAACAACTTGAGGATTGATTATTGAGTTAAATGGAATGTTCTTAGCATGTTTAAGTTTATGGGATTAAAGAAATACTTGGGGGGGGGGGGTTGCTCACAAGAGAGATACAAAGTATTGATGGTGCCTAGAGGTTGTACTTAGTTGTATGGTATTGACTCTGTAGACACTTGTGCACAGGTGACAAAGATGAACATCAATGGAGTCTTAATACTATAAGCATCTTTCTTAGAATTGGCTCTCGTCCAATATGACATTGGGAATTGATGATCAATAAACAAAATGGAAAAAGGAACCTATATAGTACACAATCATGTAAAAATTTTATGGTGAATTTGGATAGGACATGATATCTTATGAAATTGGACATAAAGTGACATAGTAGAACGAAATTGTTTGGGCTTAACCTTATCGTAATGGAAGATGATGATGCGAAATTGGCATTGGCATAAAAAACTGCGAATAAAGATTCTTATAAAGGAGCCATGATTATTGTAGTAATTCAATGATGTTGTGGAATGAATACATGGAAACTTATAATATCAATAGTAATATTAATATGATAATGTGTCAATAAAAGAGAAGGTTAGTATTAAAATGCATTTAATGCAATTTCTTCCTATAAAACATTGTTGGACAAGACAATGATATATGAACCAAGATGTATAGATGGTATATGAAACCCAAATTCTACAAGTGATATATCTTTGTAACACATAGGTAGATATTTTATATTAAGTGCACTTGTTATATCAATGCATTAGGATACGAAGTGCTACACAAGTTGGGAAGGAGTACTTACAGACTTCAAAATGGTCTAATATGAAAATTTGATAGGCTATGATTATGACATTTACAAATGCATTAGTTTTTCAATAGAAGCTAGAGCATAGTATGTTGGTCTAATGGTCCATTATACTACTGTTGTAAAGGGTTGCTCATTATGTTGATTATAGATGAAAAGATCTAAGGTGGTTTAGAATGATATGCTAGTAATCCACAGTTGATCCTTGTAATCTTAATATCAACAATATTGCATACAAAATATTTGATGCACTTAATTGATGACAACTTTGAAGAATGATTAATGCAAGTATTTGGTATCATGATTATCACATAACCTTTTAACTGATCATGATATCGTTTAGAAACTATTTTATTTTAACAATATAGAAGAAGAAATGATAAAATATTACATTTCGTGTATTGTTTGCTCTAGAAGATGGCAAGTTACATATGATTATCTAATTTGCAAAAAGTGAAATTACATTTACAACCTTGTTTAAGGACTTGTATAAGTGGCTTATTACAACATATTAGTAGGTTAATCCCTTGTTACTGTATAATAATTAACTTGGAGTGATATAAATGTCGATGGGTGATAGTGTAATTTCTCAGAGGAATTAAAACTTCCCTGTGAAGCCACTCATTATATGGTGGGAATTGTTCATATTAAGACTGTTCATTTAAGTAGAGCAATTTTAGTGGAATACTTAAGCATTGTTAATCCATTTAACCATCAACACTTTGTCATTAAAAGAAGATAGTTTTGGCGTGATTTTTTTATGATGTTTACTATCAAGAAGGTAATGTGCATTTGCATTTATAGGATTAATGTTATCACTTTCACCTAGAATATTTTGGCTTTAAAAATCAATTTTGTGTTTGAGTTTATGTGAGACTTCATATGGTGTTGTTCATTCTGTGGCGAAAGATAATGTGCATGTTAGCTATTTGCGCTGGAAGTGTAATAACGATTTGGTATCTTTATTGTTAGGGTTTATAATCTCAATCTGCATCTTGTATAGTACCTATCCTTAGAATTAGACCCTTTTTTCTTAACTAAATTGTCGCAAATGTTTAAAGGGTTTGTCTAATTTGTAACGCTGTAATAGTCTTATTGCAAATCCAACAATATCAACACTTCTCATATGAACTTCAATTATGATAAGATTACATTGAAGTAAAATGTATATAGTTTTATATTGTATTCTTTGGTAGCAAGTATATAAATGCTTCATGTGGTTGTATAATAGGATATATTGTTTTTTTTATTTTCATACGCTAACAAAATAGTTATTGTATTAAATAGTTTCCATGAACCTCATAATTGGGTGAAGTAGTGTAGTTTTGCCTGGGATTTTAGATTTTCATTACAAAGTGCTTTTTTATGTAATTGAATAGCTGTTTTGCATTGATATATTGAATCCATATATAGAATGCATTAGGTTTTAACATTGATTGTATGTTATATAACTGTGATAATGTTTGCAGGCCAAACAAAGGAAGCAAGGAGGGAATTTAGCTAGTCAAGAAGGCGGGAAATACCTCGTTATGAAATTTTCAGTCAATTGTTTCCAAGAACTGATGGAACTAGGAGGATTCGATTTTAATCATGATTTTGCTCGATACCTAAGTATGTGGGTTTGTCATTAGTCATAAAATAATAAAATACCTAACTAAATTAACTAATTATATTGTAGGGCAAGTCAGCTCGATCCCACAGAGAATTAGTAGTATTTTATGGCTATTCCCAATGTTGCGTAAAAGAAAAAGAAAATAAAAACAAACCCTTAGATGTATAGGAATTTAAAGGTAAAAGTCATTTAGACCTTAAGGTTTATCTGATAATTTGAGCCAGACCCTAACGTTTTAGTGTGTTCATGATAGATCTCAACGTTTTTAAAACATTAAAAAACAACCTAATGTTTGACAAACGTTTAAAATAAACCCTACATTAAGTGTCACATGACAAATTTTTTTAAAAATTTATAGGTGGACCACACATGCTAGTTGGACTCTATTCTGATATATGGGACCCATATGCAAATGGCCCCATCACCTAGACCAAGCCAGCTAAGTTTTGGTCCAGGTTTTAGCTATCCTTTTTTTCCCATACCACAGTGCTGGTTTTTCTCTGCCAATGCTCCCTGTGTTGACGGCGTCCCCTCTTGGACGACAGTAACCATGGCAGTTACGGTGTGGTCACACCTCGAACCAGGTCCATCCTCTTTCTTCTCTATAATCGCATTCAAAATCAAGTAAGTCGGCGCGGTCCTCGATTTTGCCATAATGTTTTGCTATTGTGAAGAAGCCTATTGCTGTTGTTGTGCCACCGCTGTGTCAGTCGGAGCCGGAGATCCTTCGGGGAGAATGATCCGTCGTCACTATAGATTAGTGATCCATTGGGGAATTGACTTATTAGAGCGTCGAACCTGGCGTCCTTAACAACAGAGGCTTTAAGATCGAAATGATCTGAGTCCCCTGTATCGCACCCACTTGATTTCACAACACCACTAGAAGACGGAAAAATCACACCAGAACTGAAAGAAAGCATACCCTCTTCATTAACTCCCCTTGAAGCACTTCTTCTTAGCTTCTTCTTAGTATTATTATTAGTTTCCTTTGCTGCAAATTGGGAACCCGTGAACAAATTATGATCGTTACCATTACTATAACTCCTCTTACTATCCCCAAAATTCAAAATCTCCCCACTTTCATGTTTCCTATTTAATTATGCACCGTAGTCCCCAAAGTTCAATTCCTTAGTTAAAAGCATCTCAATGAAGCCATTAGAACAAGGATTATTCTCAAACTGTAATCCTTCTCCGTTTTGGACTTGTTGACTGCTATTATTACCATTATTATTACTGTTATTAATATTGTTAGCAACAGTAGATGGAATTATCAGCGATGGATCACTGATCCATAGTGACGACAGATCATTCTCTCCTTGATTAGGCCACGAGTTCATGTCAATATTACTAAAATTAAACCAGATCCTCACTTTATTCATCAGATTTGTGTCCTGATCCTTCGGGTAGAATGATCCGCCGCACAGGGAGTGTCGACAGAGAAGAACTAGTACCATGGGATCTGAAACCTGGACCAGGTGATGGGGCCATTTACATGTGGGGAAGTCATCCACCGTATAGGGAGTGTCGACAGAGAAGAACTAGCACCATGGGATGGGGAAAAAAAAAAGGAAAGCTGAAACCTGGACCAGGTAATGGGCCATTTGTATGTGGACCACATGAAAATATTTTAAATAAAAATTTCACATGGCACTTATCAATGGCAGTTAACGTGTATTACTGTTAAGGGTCTGTTTTAAATGTTTGATAAATATTATGGTTGTTTTTGAATATTCTAAAAACATTGAGGATTACCCTAAATACACTAAATTGTTAGGGTCTAATCCAAATTCTTAGACAAATCTTAGGGTCTAAATAACCCTTTTGTCGGAATTTAAATGAACAAGAAGACAACTAATGAAACTAAAGCGAATATAACAAGAAATAAATAACAATAATAGAAAGCTAGGTATAAGATATTATCTAGATTATGAATTAAAGTCAATCATCGAAAATATATAGATTTTTCTATACCTAAGATATTAGTTTATAGATACAAACAAGCTCTTGAGTTAAAAGTTCTTCCTATTTTAGATAAATCTAACAAGCCTTAAAAACATTTCTAACTAGGTAGTAACCTAGAACAAGTTCTATAAATTTATTGACATAGTAGCTTTAAACATATTTTGGAACAACTAACCTAATCCATAATTACACAATTTCGAACTACATAATCCTAAACTAATTGGTTAAGTTTAGCTATAAAACCAATTAATCTATTGCTACTTATAGTTTTTGCTAATGATAATTATGAATCAAAAACTACAACCTCGTAATTGAATTAGAAATTATACCTAGGATGGCCAATCCGATGAGTTAATCCTTAATTCATGGCATTAATTTCAAATTCTCATTCAACCCTAGCATAAATCACAATGTCCATTCAAAACCCATTCCAATTCTTATAATTATCATCTATAAATCTATTAAATACCTTTAAATGCACTTAAAATTAAGTTAACATAATGAAAAAAATCACAATATGAAATTAAAGAAAAACAATAAAGAAATGTATAAGTCAAAAGGACAAAAATAAGAATAAGTCTAGAAAATTAAAGAAACCATATTATATTAAACATAAACCAAGATTTAACAAGTATTTAACAATCCCTAAAGCAAAGACATGAGAAAATAATTGAAAATAAGAAAATAACAGCATAAACAAGTTCTAAACAAAAGTCCTGCAACCTAAAAATGAAATCTAAGAATAGAATATGAAAAGAGATGAAGAGAATATTAAGAACACACTAAAACCTAAGGAAAATACAACGAAAATGAAAGGCTACCTAAGTGGAGCTAAAAGTGACGAATTGGAGAAATTGGGAAAGCAAGTTAGTAGTAGTCCTTATGGATGTCCTATAACATGTGAGATTTGTGGTAGCACTTCCCATTCATCCTTAGATTATCAAGTAAGAAGTCCCTTTACCCAGGAACCCAAACAATCCCAATATTTAGGAAATTTTAATAGGAAAAAAGAGACCCATTTTCAAATACTGACAATCTTAGTCGGAGAAACCATCCTAATTTCTCATGGTATAATAATCAAAACTACTAAAATCCACCAGTCAATCCTAAAAAAAGACCCTCCACCTAGCTTTAGAGTCAATCCACCTATTCAAGATAAATCTAGTTTAGATGAGACCATGTTTAGATATATCTAAGAGACTAGACAAGAGATGGAAGGTCAAATCCAAGATTAAGCAAATCAAGTGAGCCAATTAGCAAGCCTTCTACGAGAGCGTACACCTAGTAAATTACTTAGCACCACTGAGCCTAACCCTAGAGAATATGCTAAGGCTATCATCCTAGGATAGGAAGAAGAAAAAAGAAGAAAAAAGAAGAAAAGAGCAAGGAAACAATGGTGGAAGCTGAAAATGAGAAAGAAAAAGGAAAGGAAATAGAGAGTGAGGAGTAAGATAAACTCTGTAGGCTTTTCACTAACCCAGATTTCCATCCATACAAGCTTAGGATTCCTTACCCTTGAAGATTAAAGAATGCAAATCTAGACAAGAAATTTGGAAAATTTATGGAAATGCTTAAGAAATTCATATAAATATTTCATTTCTTGAAGCCATTGTGCATATGCCAAATTATGCTAAATTTTTAGAGGACATTCTATCAAAGAAGAGGAAGTTAAAAGATTATGAAACTGTAACGCTCAATGAATAATGTTTTGCAATCCTGTTGAAGAAGTTGTCATTTGAACTTAATGACCCTAGTAGCTTTACCATTCCTTTTATAATAGGTAACTTGAAAATATATAGGGCATTAATGTTCCTAGAATGGAGAGTAAATTTGATTCTCTTATCTATCGTTAAGAAGTTGGGATTAGAAGAACCAAATCCCATAATAGTTATATAAAATATCCTCGATGGATCATAAAGAATGTATTGTTTAAGGTTGATAAGTTTATCTTTCCTATTAATTTCTTAGTGTTAGATATGAAAGATGATACCAAGGTGCCTATTATTTTAAGATGATCATTTATGGATACAGCCTAGGCACTGGTTTACGTACATGGTGGCAAGTTAATTTTTTGACTCTTGGAAGAAAAGATAAAATTTGATGTTTTTAAGGTGACGCAACATCCTTTAGATTATTATTTTTTCAATTTTAATAGAGCTGATCATATTGAGAGTGACCCTTCTGTTGTTTTATGTTATGATCTTTTACAAAAAGATTTAACTTATTCTCAGTCCTTAGATATAAATGAAGAGGAATTAAGTGAAGTTATAGGTGTGTTAAAAGTGAGAAATGTATCCTCTAGTTGGCTTCGATTAAAGAAGTATAAATTTCTAGATAGGCCCATTAAACCTCATCCTAAGCCATTTATAAATGAGCCACCTCATGTAGAACCTAAACCTCTTCCTTTGCACCTCAGTATGCATTTTATGTCCCCCATCACATTTACTTGTCATTTTTTCATCATCTTTGACTTATAGTTTGGAGGATAATTTTTTACAAGTATTGCAAGATCATATAACAGCCATTGGTTGGACTATTGCAGACATTAAGGGGTGAAGTCCTTCAATATGTACATATAAGATTTTTATGGAAGAAGCAAGTAAGTGTGTAGTCCAATCACATCAAAGACTAAATCCAAACATAAAATAAGTAATGAAAAATGCAGTAGTGAAGCTTTTAGATGTTAGAATAATTTTTCTTATTTTTGATTCAGTTTGGGTTATCGTAGTTTAAGTGGTACCCAAGAGTTGTAACACTACTGTAGTTCAGAATAATCAAAAATGAGTTAATAGTAATAAGAAAGGTAACTGGTTAGTGTATGTGTATCAATTACCGAAAATTAAATAACATCACTATAAAGGATTTTTTCTTTTACCTTTCATTGATTAAGTTACTGAAAGGCTAGCTGGGCACAATTTTCATTGTACTTTAGATGGGTACATTGCTATTTTAAAATTCTAGTAGCCCTAAAGGATCAAGAGGAAACAACTTTTGCTTGTCCTTATGGCACATTTACTTGTAGACCCATGCTTTTTGGTTTATGTAATGCCCCTACCACGTTTTAACATTGCACAATGGCCATATTTTCATATATGATTGAGTCTTGCATCTAAGTATTTATGGATGACTTTTCAATGTTTGGCACATCATTTTATTTATACTTAGAAATTTTAGAAAAGATAACTAAAAGATGCAAAAAAATTCCAGTATTAAATTGGTAAAAGTGTCATTTTATGAGAAATAATGCATTGTACTTGGTTATAAAATTTCTAATAGGGAAATTGAAGTAGATCCAGCCAAGAGAGATGTAAACGCTTGAAATCCTATCTCCAAATTTAGTTTGAGTAATTAGGAGTTTTCTAGGCCATGCTAGCTTATACTGAAGATTTATTAATGATTTTTTTAAAATCATAATGCTTTTTACTGATCTTTTGACCAAGGATGCTACTTTTGACTTTAATGACAAATATATGTATTCTTTTAAGCTATTAAAGGAAAGGCTTTGAAGTGCACCTATCTTGGTTCATCATATTGGTCTTTACCTTTTGAATTTATATGCGATGCAAGTGATTTAACAAATGGTGCAATTCTAGGGCAAAGAAAGGATAAGATTTTTCATTTGATTTATTATGCGAGTTAGACATTAAATGATGCCCAAAAGAACTATATAATGACTGAGAAAGAAATGTAAGCTATCTTTTTATTAGATAAATTTGGAACTTATTTGGTTCTTTGAAAGGATATAGTGTACATGGATCATTTAGCTTTAAAATATCTAATGAATAAGCTTGATACAAAATCATAGTTAATTAGATATATCCTTTTATTGGAAGAGTTTGATATTGAAATAACGAATAAGAATGATGTTAAAAAAATTTCCAACCATCTTTCACGACTAAGCAAAGAAGTTATGAAAAAAGGTGAAGATCAAGACTTTAGCAAGTGTTTCCTAAAGAGAAATTGCTAGCAATAAAAGAGGATTTGCCATGGCATGTTCATTATTTCAATTATCTGGCTAGCAATGTAATGCCTTTTGATATTTCTTTTCAGCAAAGGACAAAGTTCATAACTGATGTTAAGAGACATTTATGGTATGATCAATTTTTATGCAGGATTTGTGCTGATGGAATTATAAAAAGATGTGTTCCATCTGAAGAAGTGCCTTAAATTTTAAGCCATTATCATTTTAAGGAAGTAAGAGGACACTTTGAGCTAATTAGGACTACACATAAAGTTTTAAATTCTAGATTATATTAGCCCGTATTATTTAAGGGTTCATTTCAATTTGTAAAATCTTGTGATAATTGCCAAAGATTTAGAAACATTTTCAATAGACATGAAATACCTTTTAATAATATCTTAGTTTGTGAATTTTTTTATATTTAGGGCATCAATTTTATGAGACCTTTCCCTAAATCATATACTAATCAATATATTTTAGTCACAAGTAATTATGCGAGTAAATGGATTGAAGCAGTTTCTTTGCTTACTAACAATGTCGTTTAAGTCAATTTGAAGTGCCATTTAAGTACCTATTGCGACTTTTTCGACTGGATCTCCTCTTTCCATTGACTACAACTTGTGAAACTTACTTCCAATTTGTAGTAGACATATATAGTAATTATATGAAGCTAATTTTAATAGAAAATAAAGATAAAACACATTTTTAGAGCAAAAATTTAGATTCTCTCAAGTTTTAGGGCTTTTTTTCTTGTGTTCTTCAGCTTTTTAGTTATGTTTTTTAGATTTAAGCTTGTTTTTTTTAGGATTGTAACAACTTGAACTTGTGATTCAGATTTATAAACATGTTTGTAGTAAGATTTTATGCTTTTTTATCTTATTTTATGTTGAAATCTACTCTTCATTTTAAAAATATGATGTTTATGATGAATATGATTTGTTCTTTGCTCCAAATGAGTGGTTGAGTTAATTTTTTACTAAGGATGGTTATTAAATGATTTGAATATGTGTTGAATGCATGCTTGTTTGTGATTGAAGGCTATCTTTTCTTATTTTGAATACTTTCACTTAAGATAAATATAAAAGATGCTTTAGGAAATGAAAGAAAATACCTTAATCATTGGAAAAATCAATAAGTAATAATATTTCAATTAATACATAATCATTGGTTAATTGATCTTGAAGGTTTTAACATGAAAATTAGAATTTTTTGGTTAAGTTTCTTGAACTTTAATCCTACTTCCCAAATCTATAGGAGGACCGAACCATAGGATTGGAAATTTAGAGAAAAGACATTTACTTGGCCATAGCTTTGTCTTAAACTAGTGAAGAAAACCTAGGCATGCCTACCAATCCTTAATTAATCTATTTAAATCATTGAAAACCAAAAGCTTTAGCCATTTAATCAATATAAGCAATCTTTATACTCATTCTTAGTCTTCTTTGTATAACTTGAAGCTTTTAATTTAATTTTGTAATTCTAGTTAATTCATTTATTCAATTTGTCCTCTCTAAATAGTTGTGATCCAAGTGAGTTAGTACTTGCATAGTTGTTTCCTCGTAGGATGATAATTCAAGTATAAAATACTCCATAATACTCCTTGTTAACTGGCATATTTGCCGATTAGTTGATTTTGAAGTTATTTTAAGAAATTGTGTTTTTAATTGCTTAATTTGGTATTTAATTTAGATAATTTGGCCTAAAATAATGACCATAAATAGTCACGAGGATAAATGAGGAGTTACATAGGTTGGTGATGCAATGACATAGGTATTCGTCCAATAAAAATGTTCTACTGTATTTTCTTATGTAATTCATGTAATGATTGGATTTATGACTACTATTGCTTGTATGTAATAACCTATAACAATGTTTATGGGCCTGGTAAAGGAAGCAAGGTTCTTAGGAGACCAAAGATATGGGCGTAAGCAGTAGTAGCCATGCTAGTCAATATCTATTCCGGTTTAACTTTACTATAATTTTGACCAATCTAATCCTAGATCAATCGAAGGTAAGTGCATCTTCTTAACAAGTCATATAAAAGGTAAGAAACTGAGTATCATCTTCCTAAGAATCTAAGCATAATACTAAGTCAATTAATGTTTAATTATCTAGACAAAAATAAATTGATTTAATAAAAGAAATGAAAAGTAACAAAAGAAAATAAAAATAAACAACATTCAATAGAAACACAAGTTAATGAATTAAGAGTCTAACAAACAACAATAATGAATTAAGAGTCTAACAAACAGCAAATTAGCTAGAGCTTGGATTTCTATGGGTGAAAAAAACAAGAAACGATTCTTTGGAAAAATATAGGGCATTCATCACTGAAACAAGATATAACAATTGTCATGGAATAAAAAGAATCAATCACAAGAAACTTAAACCTAAGTTCATTAGACCTAAGAACCCTTATAGCAAACTTTAGATTCAGTCAACACCTAAATTTAATTGTGTCACCTAATTATTCTTCCAACAATGAAAAGCTCATGGTCATGAGTACTTTAGTCATCTAAAGTCTAACTAAGATGGCCAATCTTAATTAGGTATAAGTCCTTCCATCAAACAAGACCTGTAAAATCCTAAACCTAACTAAGCAATTTAAGGACAAACATTCAACAATGAAAACAAGAATATAACTTCAAAACACAAATATATTGGTGAAAAAAAAAGTTGCAACAAAATAAGATAAAAATATTAAGGAATACAACTTAAATTGGTCCAAATTGTTGAAACCCATTCTCAAATCCACCTTAAATGCTCTTGAAGGCTCTAATTTACTTACTTAATATGAACAAAAGAAAATAAAACCTAAACTAAAACATGCGTAAGAATAAGAACAATTTTAAAACTCTCCTCTTTAATTTTTTCTAGTCTCCAAAATCTCCATTTTTTGTTTTTAAGACCTTTATATAGTTTGGTTGTGATGTTTCAACTTTTACCTTCCAAAAATACCATAAAGTGGGCTTTTGTTTAAGTCCCAGAAATTGACATTTTCTGCACCTCTTTCCATTTTCTGCTCTAACACCTCATCTCCAATGGCCATGGCATTTGGTATGTAGCTTCTTCACATGATGTTCTTGTATCCCATAAAATTTTAGAACAATCTAAGCTCTAAAAGTGCATCTAATGGATCACCAAAGTCCCATATACCAAACTTGGGGCTTGTTTGAGTTTCTCCTTCTCTTTTCTTTATACATTCTTTATGGCTTGCCATATGGCCTTAAAATTTGGTGTGAAACTTCATAACATGATTTTCCAAGCCCTAAAATTTATTCCACATTACTTCTAGTTCTACAGATGCCTCAAAATGCTCACGAAATTGCTTTAATTTATGTCCTTAAGCTCTTTTTTAATTATTTTCATTCCAATTAGATACAAATAACTTAGAACCTACAGTATAATTAAAAGAACTCATAAATACTACAATTTTATAAATATTTTATAGTGAAAACACATTGAAATATGAAATAAAAACCAATATAAATCACTCTTAACAATTTCTCAAAATAGTTAATAGCTAAAAGTTTCTATTCTATTGTAATATTAATTATGTATAAATAGTAGTTTTCTAACTTCTACACACATTTAATGTTTATACATTTATCAAATGTCGTGCTATAGAGGTAAAGTATATGATATGGTCTGCATGTTGAACAACTAGCAGGTTCAGTGGGCACATGGTATGGGATTTCGTTAGATCCTACAAATGTAGTGGTTCGACATACATACATATTTATGTTATTGGTTGTTCATTCGCTTCGACTCGGATGAACTATTTTTGACTATTAGGCATGGGTGGTATGAGGAGATATGGAGTGACGATGTTGGATGGATTTTAAAGGTGCCAAACAGTCCTTGACGTGTGCCAAAGAAAGGATTAGAATTTAAGCTTTATTTACATCGTAACGAATATGAAGTCAAAGAGAATAAGATTGAACGAAAATTGTTTTTTAAAAATGATGAGATGCAAATTATGAGTAATTTTGCTAAAGAAATTTCTTATTGCATGTGTTACTAGTTTTCTTGTACCCTAGTGTACCACACGAGATAAGTGTTAATCTATTAAGTAGTTTGACTGATGTTTATGACAACGAGAACATAGCCTAGGCCCATTTTGTATTGAATCACCTTTACATACATAAGACAAGATTTCATGAGGCTCTTCATGAGAATGAGTTTTTCCTCGATATGGGAGGATGCATCATTGCCTTGAGGGAAAATAAGCTATACAAGTCTCCATGTTATAATGTCAAATTTGTTTGTAAGAACTATTAAATTTAAAGTATTCTTATGTATAAAGTTTTTAATTGAATAGGTTATGAATTAATCTTCCATTAAAGAGGGGGAATGCTACTCACATAACTAACTAGGACAAAATTAGAATTAAAGAGGCAGTGTACTTGGATAGCTTTGAACCACAACACTATAGAAAAGCAAAGGTTAAATATTGTTTCATTGTAATTGGTTTTCTTTGTTTGCTTAACAAATCCTAAAAGCACAATATTAGTTATATAATGATTTAAAAAATTTTTTAAATAGACGTTGTCGGTATGTTATGTTGATGAAAACCCAACTAGGTGCGATGACAGGTGGGACAAAACCCAGTAACAATGGCAATTGTGATTAAAGGCATGTGATGTTTTGCTTAAGCATTGGAATAAAATGTCAATCGTATCATCTGTGTACTATCACTATGGGCTATTTGTAACACGACAGTCATTATGTTATGATGTTTATAAAGATCTTAAGCAATCAAAGTACCTGTGGAATAACTAATAGAAATGAATAGGATGTAGAAACACCTTCGATAAAACATGAGAAAGTTATGGAGATGCGTGAAACGAAGGAGGAGGGCTTAGTGAATGAGGGTAGAAAGGTTAGAGAGGATGTCATTCATGTTGTTGGTCACACATCCAAAGGTGTAGGAGGTATTAAGTCTCCCGACAAGGGTCTTTTTAGGAGCTAGCACCAAAAAAAAAAAATGACAATGGTTTATATCCATGACTTACAACAACTAGGTTGATTCTCTTTATCTAATCAATGATAATGTTAACATATTATGTACCTTCTTAAATACATAAGATTTATTGAAGAGATGGAACATACTAAGCCTAGGAGAGAGGCCGTAGGATCTGTAAGTGATCACTGGATGATGGAAGTGGATTTAGGACCTTCTACTAGGTAAAGGATGACAAAGATTAAAACTATACCATGCCTTCTAATATCCACTTGTCATTTCTCCAGATTCTCTAATGCAATATTAATGTAATACTATATGATGTAGTCTAAGAAGAAAAGTCCAACCCCAGCATCAAGAGTTGATGATTCTACTACTGAACCTTCATTCAGTAAATCAAAATTCATATATGTTAAATATATACACAAGAATGCTAATTTGAGCACGAGGTTAGTGATTTCACAATTATAGCAAATATGGTTTTTATTCATTGAATTTGTTAAGTTAATATGAATATGGTGATTTTGCTTATGCCAAATGATTATCCAGGATCAATGATTTAAAATTGTTGGAAATGCACGATGACAGTTGATGCTAAGTGATGTCTTAATCTGCTTCAGAGCTAGATCTATAGTTAATGACACAATATGTAAACATTATGTCACTGTAAACACATTTGTGAACCTCTTGACTCATTATTCATAATAAAATCAATAATCAATAATCAATAGTCAAATTTGTTTACAATAGGTTTATAATTTGCAGTGGGATTTATGTCAATAGTCTTACTAGAAAGAATAGTAACACTGTATTAACACTTTCTGATATCTACATTATGGATGTGTCCTTTGATGTATGTGAAGTTTTAAAGTTTACTTATCATGAAATTAATATAGGCAAATTAATTGACCTATGTTATTTAAACTTACAAATAGGGAGTTATTCATGCAGCCTGTCGAGAAAAGGTAGGGAAGTTTCAAGCTAACACTAACATGCTTCCTATTATAGAGACATATGAGAAAATGATGTCAAAGGATCTTTAACTCGGCTTTGATTGTTGCATTGCAAATTGGGTAAGGTCAACCTATCTAGTGTGAATACATGTTTTCATGGTTCACAAAATCTATCTTTCTAATGATATACTCTATTATGCAATGTGCATGCTCATCCTATCAACACCATTTAAATTATAATTCCTGTCTTCATTGATCGTCGTTAGGGGTGTTGCAACATTGACATGCTCACAAATGAGATAAGGATCTTTGACTCGTGCATAACCATATTAAGAGATAAAAAATAATTGTTCCAAGAAATGGTGAGATAATTTATATAAGTTTCTATTGGTTGTTGGTTTAGGTCAATTTATCCAAATTAAACATCAAATTAAACAATTACATCAAACTTTCTTAAAAAAATTTCAAAACCAACTAATAAAAAAGTATACCAATCAATAAGTATTATAATAGAGTGTTTTAGACTGGAATTATCTTTCCACGGGGAAGTAACTATGCAAGTACTAAGTCACTTGGATCATAACTATCTAGAGAGATCAAATTGAATTAATTAATTAACTAAAATTACCAAATTAAATTAAAAGCTTTAAGTTTCGCTAGGAAGACTAACAATTTTGTTTTAAATGATATAAATGGATTAATTAAGGATTGAGAGGAGTGTTTAAGGTATCTTCACTAATTTAAGATGAGGCTATGGTCAAGTCAATGTCTTTTCTCTAACATTCATATCGTGTGGTTTGGTCCACCTATAAATTTAAGAAGTAGGCTTAAAATTCAAGAATTTTAACATAAAATTTCCAATTTTAGATTAAAACCCTCAAGATTAATCAACCAATGGCCATGTATTGATTAAAATCATGTTGTGTATTGATTTTTCTAATGATTAAGTTAGTTAGTCTAATTTCCTTATGCATCTTTTACCTTTATCATAAGTGATCAATATAAGATAAGCTTTAAGCATTCAAAACAAGTAAAGGCAATCTTAAATCAAGCATAAAAATTTGTCCATCATATATTCAAATCGTTTACTAACTATTCCTTAGCCAAAAATCAACTCAGCCACTCATTTGAACTAAAGAACAAGTCATATTCATCATAAATATCATATCATTGAATATATTGGAAAAAAAAGAGTGGATTTCAATAGATAAACATGTTTATAAAACACTAAATATAGTTATAAAAACATTTACCAATCTTAATTACATTTTTAAGATATTACAATCCTTGAAAACAATTCTTAAATATGCAAAACACAATTAAAAAAGATGAAGAACACAAGAAAAGAGCCCTAAAACTTTGATAGATTCTAAATTTTTGCTCTAAAGATGTGTTTTTCTCTTTCTTCTATGCTAAACTTGGCTTCAGATTGTACACAAGTTCCAGTTAATAGGAGGACAAGATCCAGATGGAAAAGTTATGATAAGTATATAAATGACACTTGAAAGTGACTTAAACAACGTTGTTATACCCCCCCCCCCCAATTTAGCTCTATAGATTACATAATCAACATTGCCAGCAAAATAATTAACATAATCAACATACCATGGCAAATCCTCCTTTATAGTTTGCTATTGCTCCCCTAGAAACACTTCCTTAATCTCTTGATCTTCACTTTTTCCATAACCTCTTCATTTTGGTGTGAAAGACGATCAATAACAAAATTTTTAATACCCTTTTTGTCCTTTATTTCAATATCAATTTCTTCCAATAAAAGAATGCATATAATCAAGCATGACTTTGCATTAACTTTATTCATCATATATTTAAGGTCGAATGGCTCATATACACTATAACCTTCAAAAGAATCAAATAGGATAGAAAATTATCAAATGAAAAGATGATGGCTAACATTTCTTTCTCAATCATTGTATAGTTCTTTTAGGCATCATTTAATGCCCTACTTTCATAATAAATTAGATGAAAAATTTATCCTTCTTTTATTCAAGAACCACTACATTTATGAAATCACTTGCATCATACATCAATTCAAAAGGTAAAGATCAAACTAGTGAAACCAAGATAGGAACACTTGTAAGCTTTTGTTTTGGAATCTTAAAAAATTGCATGAATTTATCATTAAAGTAGCATCCTTGGTTAGAAGATCAATGAAGGGCTTTGTGATTTTATAAAAATCCTTAAAAAAATCTCCAGTAGAAGTTGATATGATCTAGAAAACTCCAAACCTCTTAAATTGAATTTGGAGGTGGGACTTCAGTGATTAAATCTATCTTGACTGGATTTATTTCAATTCCCTCGCTAGAAATTTTATAACTAAGTACAATGCATTCTCACACCATAAAATGGCACTTTTCTAAACTTACTACCAAATTTGTCTCCTTAAATCTCTTAAACACATTTTCTAAATTTTCTTTGCAATACTAAAATGATGCACCAAATACTGAAAAGTTATCTTTAAATACTTTGATATAAGTGTTGAGTGTAATTAGTTGCAAAAACAAACAACTATGAGTTTTACGCTAAAAACAGCAAGTATACGGGTCATACTTGTAGTAAAGAATGGATATCAATCCCATAAGAATTGTATCTAGACACCCTATCAATTTGGTTTACACTTTGTTCAAGAAATCAATTGAAGTAAATAAAATAAATAAATAACAAATAAATCAGACGCAGACAAATAGGAAGTAGGAGCGAGCAACAAAACTAATCGCAACACAACAAACTGAAAATTTGGAGAAACTCAAGCTTTAAGCATATGATTTGTCGTTATCCTTATTTGTTTCTCTTTGGTTAATTAATCTAATTTATATTTGGCCCAATATTTCCTAATATTTTAGTTACCCTCTCTCAAGGTGTAACTAAATGTCACTAGCTAAATAAATTTAGGATTAACTTTGGGATCTCTCGACATGCAAAGTCTTTCCTAAACATTCAACTAGATATTAAGCTATCCTATAGGCAGTCTATCAATTTATTGAAATCTCTTTCTAATAAATCAATACCTTGTTGTCTATAGTTCTATTAAATGCCAACTCTCGATGTACATCTAACACAAATTACCCAACTCACTCTCTTGATTTGTTGTAGGGTTTAAGCTCAATAAAAAACACAAATATTTATAAAAATTAAATCAACAACCAGAGGGTCCTAAATAATTCAAAAAACAAACCTTAAAAAATATTTTAGCCACTCATGATAAAATAAGTTCAATCATATCCATATTCTCCAAAATATAAAATAAAATAAACAAAATAAAATAAGATAAATAAAAATAAAAACAAAAACAAAAATCAAATAAATTTGAAAAAAATAGATATTGAAAGAACTCTTGAAGTTTTGGTGTGGGCATAAGCTTGGAGAAAAAACTTAGAATGTGTATGATGAATGCCTAATCTGTCTCCTCTCTTTTTGTGTTGTCCCTCCAGCTGAATCTGCCTTTATTTGGCTGCTTGGTGCGTTGCTTCCACTACTTTCGAATTTCTGTCTGCGTTCCTTTAGTGGTTGTCTGTCCTTCTCTCTGTGTTTTCTTTTTGTCTACCTTTCATTAGGTCTTGGGGCTGGCTTGGCTACAGGAGATAGGTTGGGTGCAGGAGTCTTTGGCCATGGCAGTAGCTGGAAGGGTGTCTAGGTCTAGCAACTTGGTGGGGCATGTGTAGTCCATGCACGTGAGGCTTCAGGCTCCAACGAGTAACGGGAGTCCCTGCAGCCTAAGTGGGTGATCCAGCCGGTTGAGCTCCCTATATGTAGGCCATGCTAGCGGGCCATATGAGAGTCCAGCTCTAACCCTAGGCGAGGTTGTGGGTCCAAGCGTGAGGGGCGCAATTCACGAGCTCGAGCAGCAAGCTTGGTCCACAAGGGTGTAAGGGCAGGTGGCTTGATCCATGCACATAGGTTCCCAGCAAGCAAGTCCAACGGGTGACTCTTCAACAGCTAGCGGGTTTGCTCCAAGTTAGTGGGCTTGGTAGGTGGACATAGAGTTGGTCTTGGATTTTTAGCTTCATTCGTCCATCTTCAGTCTTCATTTCAAGATTATTTTCTTTTTCTTTTTCATTTCACTTCTTTTCATCTTCAAATTTTTAAATTTAATTTACCCTACACAATAAATAAATATACCAATAAAATTTAATTCAAACCCAAAATCAATAATTAAATAATAAATCACAAAACAAAAATAAAAATACTTAAATGTTCAAAACTTACTCCAAATTAATACCAAACATAAACAAAACAATAACAAAGATTATACTAAGAAAAAACACACAAAAAAATCTTAAAACACAATAATAACAACCTAATATGCAAGAAATACATGCTAAATACTTAGAAAAACACATACTAAAGCACAATTATCAACTTCTCCACACTTAAACCTTTGCTTATCCTCAAGCAAAAATTAAACACAACTATTTAATTCCATCACTTCATTGTCATAAAGATCAAAGCATCCAATCTCACAAACTTTAGCCAACTCAAGTATCAAGCTAATACACATATCATGACTACTTTTTAATAGTGCGCATAAGCAAACTCAACTTATGAAACCATTGCTCAAAGATAAGTATAAATACAAAATGAATCTTCCTCATGATTTCACTCATTTCTCTCAAGTGTTTGATGGTTCATGTTTGGCTCAGATTTCCTATAGGAAACCACACTATTATAGGCTTGGTAATACACCAATTTTTCTCCGCAATGATTACATGCTAAAAATAGATCATAAGGACTTTGTTTATGGTTGTAATAAGGTTAAGGTTAAGGTTAAGGTGGGTTAAAAGGGTAAAAGGTTCATCACAAGCATTCATAAAGTATCAAATGCACAAAGAGATGATAAAAATAAACTTCTGCCCTTAGAACCTTTTAAAACAACCTCATTGTCTTCATTGTCCATGATTAACCCTTGCAACAGCCTTCAAACGTTTAGC
>JAOXYD010243471.1:0-16927 GCA_028565735.1 Pinacopodium congolense
GGTAACAACTTAGTGATTATGGCATGGAGATTACAAAGATTCCTATTAGGTGTGACAACATTAGTTCCATTTGCCTAACCAAGGACCCAATTCAACATTAAAAAACTAAGCATATTGAGATAAGATATCATTTTATAAGAGTTCATGTGTATAATAGCAATATTGAATTGGAATTTGTAGATATTCACCACTAATTAGCTGACAACTTTACTAAACCCATTAATGAGGATATATTTTCCTTGATTAGCAAAGAATTAGGTATGATTGATGGAGCATCTCTTTTATTGTTATATGTTTCTGAATGTTTTGTCTCTTTTTTTTATTTGAGTTTTCATACATATTTTTAATTATTTTTTATGATGTCAAAAAGGAGGAGAGATGTATGTGATATTACTCTTATTATTAAAAGTTTATATGATCTACGGATTGCATATACTCTGGAGGAGAATTAAAAAGTTTTTTTCATGAACTAAGGGGGAGCATTAGTTGGAATATTTGAAGATATTTGATGCTTGGTGATATTCATACTATGAATTTGAATTTGTTGTCTTGAAATATGGTTTATTCTTTCTATGATATCACTTTTTTTTTCATCATAAAAAATAGGAAGATTTTTTTAACCAAGGGAGGTTCTAATCTTAGTTTTGATGATAATGAAACATAATTGTTATTAATTATTTAAGTTTATAACATGACATTGAACGATAAGTTTATTTTAAGATGATTCGATTTAGAAAGATTGAAGCTTGAAGAACAAATATGAAGTTAAAAGAAAAAAAAGAGATATGCAAGCTACAAGACCTTAGTTAGGTTATTTTTTAATATTCTTGTAAGTCTACTTATTTTTCAGTTGATCTAGGGGTTCAATTTTAATCATGCATTGCACATAGTTTTTAAAAGTTGCATAAAGTTTCATAACATAGTCATTAAATCATTTTGATTATTCATATAAATACAAATTATATTTTAAATCTTGTTTGAATTCTTATTCAATTTTTGGATAGTTAATAATTGCTTTAATCTTTTTTTTTTGCAATTTTAGAATTTAAATTCATTTGGTTTAAGCTCTTTTGTTGACATACATCAATTCTGTCCAGATTTGAATTATCATCATTCAATCTAATTTTTTAATACCCAAATCATTTTTTATTGCTTCAAAATCATCATACAAATTTTTTTTAAGGGTTAAAGAGTGCACTAGAATTTTATTTCATTTTTTTAAACACTTAAACCATTGATTGAAGTTTTAAGAGGAAATATTACTCAAAGTTGTCTCTAACAACTCTTTATTTCCTTTTTAGGATTAAACGTCTCTTTTGGCTTCCAAATGGCTAGGGTTAAAATTTAAACATCTCAAAACCCTTTCTAACCATATATAGAACATATCAAAACACTTTTAGTATTTTGTGAAGCCCTAGAAACAAGATTGAAAGACAAAAATCATTCAAACCTCAAGGCTACCTCCTTTTTCACTATTTACCTCCTTTCTTCACTATTTTGGCTTAATTTCATCCCTCTCCATCTTAATATATTTTTGTTAATATGAATTCATTTTTTTCAGTTATATTAAGTGTTTCAAAGTTTTTTTAATTATAATTTATTTTCAACTAGATATTTTAGGGTATTTATTTTGATAAACTAAAGCTTGAGCTCAATCGTAGCACAAATCTGTCTCTATTTATTCTATTTCTTTTTGTTTTGTTATGACTTTAATATTGATTCTTGCTATCTTAATCTACTTCTAAAATTGTAAAATTATTTTTTCTATTTACTTAAGTGTCCTAGAGTGTGTTTAATTTTTATTTCTAATTTTTGGAAGATTATTTCATATGTTTTAAGCTTGTTTTCCAGATACACCAAAACTGTCTCAAATTTTTCTATTCTAATTTTGAACGTGATTCTTGCTATCTTAATCTCTTTCTAAATTTGTTAAATAATTTTTTTCTATTTACTTAAGATTCCTTTTTTTTCAAATTTTTTAAAGAATATTTCATATAATTTGAGCTTGTTTTTCCAAATACACTAAAATTGTCTTTAATTTTGCTATTCTTGTGATAATCTCAATTTTGTCTATTTAGATCAGTTTTTGGGTGTCCAAATTTGATTTTTTTAGTTTATTTAATTCCTAAATATTGGCCAAGTATTTTTGGTTTGATTTTTGAGCACTTATGTCTGTTTAGGCTCCAAATTCACAAATTACTCAAAACTGTCTAGATTTACATGCACTAGTTTCATTCATATATTTGGACATTAAAATCCAAATTTATTGCTTCTTCTTTTTTTTTTTGCAAGTCCTCAAGAGGATTTTTGACTATTTTGGTGAATTTTAAGAGCCTTATTTAACTATTTTGAAGCAATTATATTCATATCTATCAAATTTGTCCAGAATTATTTCATTTGATTTTTTTATTGTCACTCATTATTTATAGACGTTTTTAGTGCATTATATTTGTCATATTAAGTTTTTTTAAACTTTCAAGAGTATTATTGATCATTCATATCCTTTGTAAAAGAAATTGGAGACCTTAGTTTAATTGTACTTTAAGTGTATTTGGTTACTTGTAAAGAGTATTATTGTCTTGTTGGATTGGTTAAGTCTGTCAAGGATCCTCTTTGCCATATAAAGATTGGTTAAAAGGTTTCTCTTCACCTTAAAAAAGAAGATTATGTCTTGTAAAAGCTCTTCTTTGTCATAAAAAATTTGGATTGTAACGACTCCTCTTTTCCTTGAAAAAATTTGTTTGTAAGAGTTACTCTTCACCCTAAAAAAGATTTTATTCGGTTTTGAATTGTTAGTTAAAAAAACGATATCTAACAAGTAGTGGAAGAGAAGACGTAGTCTATCTTTAGGGTAGGCGAAATTCTATAAAACTTTATGCCTTTCTCTTCCCTTTTCCCTATTACTATTACTTATTGTGTGGTTTGGCTATCAGTTTATTTGTTATCAAATTAGCATCAATGTTTGCATAGCATACTAGACTTTTTTGCTTAGGGGAAAAGTTTAATTAGTTGAAGAAATTTTTAATCACTCAATTCACCCCTTCCTCTTTAGTGCCTTTAAGGCCTATAGTTAGTGCTACTTCAATTAAATATAGAGATCGTATCCTAAGTTAATATATGGTTAAGGGTAAATTTGTTATTATATCAGATTATCTATAATTGGGGGAACAAAGGACAAAGGTAGTACCTAAGTCTATAAGCTAGCATCTTAGGCATAGAGAAATGTTTTTTATGATTAATTGTAATTCCTGAATCTCGGAAATATCTTCTACCCAGCTTTTTGTTACTATTAACTGTTTCTTAATATTGCATTCTCTTTTTTTCATTGCATTTATAGTTTTTAATTATTTACTTTCTTGTTATTTTATGTTTTTATTTTATTTATGTTAATTTCATTAATTATCTTTCTGTTTTTTATTTCACAAAAATCAAAGGATTTTTATTTCTTTTTATTTTCTTCAGTGTAATATTAAAAATAGAATCGATACTAGTCTTTATAGGTTGACCCTGGCTTACCCTGCCCCATAATTAGGAGGTTAGGATAGGAATTTATTATCTGATATTTAGCGACAACTCCATAAAATTCCAAGCTATCTTAATAAGGATTTTATCAAAATTGAAGGACATAAATAGATCAAAACATATAGCATTGACGATTAAGATTGGATTTTCTAATAAGAATCATATAGTAGTCAAAAAATTCGAGCACTGTGATTATGATCTTCTTTATCCCTTATCTTATTATGATTATTGTTGTTGCTTTTATGATGTTTAGGAACTAAGTTTGTTGTAGGATCTAGATTTTTATGAACCCTAAGATGAGTATTACATTATTTCTTTGATTTAATGTTAAATTTCCATATTTTCTTGAATTTACTTATGGAGTTAATGCAATTGGTTTTTAATTATTACACGAATACCAACTTCAATTCCAATTATTTAGTTTCAATTGTTTAGATTAAGAAACCAAACATATGAATAAATCAATACATAAGTGATGAATCTTGCATAGAAACCTACAAAAAGGCTTACATAAGATGTCCGGATTAGGTGGGAATTTAATCAAAACAATAGGTTTCATATAATATATTAATGCAATCAATTGATAATTTAAGATAAAGAGAACTTTCATTTTATTTATTAAATTGAATAGGAATTATATAAATAGAGAGGATGTGTGTGTAATTTAAATTAAGGAATCTATGGTCTAAGATAATTTGGATCATCTATTAATTCAAGTTAAAGTGATGAATACGAATACATCTTAGGGGAATTAACTTTCTAAATCATAACTTCTAAATTTCGTATTAATTATTATAAATTGTCTTTGAGTTTACCTTAGTTATTTTACTTATTTTCATTAATCAATCAATCATTGAGTAGGTTAGCAAGGACATGAATTCTCTAGTAGTTCAAAGTCCTTATGGATCAATAACCTGGACTCACACTATTTATACTACACTACGATAGTTACACTTATATATTTATGGGGTTTAATATTATTTATTTGCACTTCTTGAATTTATATTTTATTAAAATTTAGATATGCTTCACATGCATCAGTTATACGAAAAAAATTGCATATATATCCCAAAAAGACAACAGAGACCATAAATATAATAGGAAACAAAAACATATAATTCTAAAATAATGAATTACATTTATATTAAATATCTATTGTGATTATGCATAGTTCATGTTCTTAGGACTCTATAAAGCTATAACCTTCACTAAATACTAATGAACCAAGATAAAAGTTTAAATAATTACATATGGATAACAAGGATAAAATAGTAAAAATATAAAATAAAATAAAAGGTAGAAAGAAGCCCACTAAGAACATCCTCATCCATTAGTAACTTTTACATCAAAATAGCACAAATTGTTTTAAGGAAGGGACTCTTACTTTAGGGAAAGAATAACACAGAGGATTTCTTGATTTCTAAAGAGAACCAAGAGGAATTATAAGAGAGATGGAGAGAGAGGCTCTGCATATAGTTTTTTTCTAAAAGGAAAGGATATTATAACAAAGAAATGAATGGCCAGGATGATTTCTCAAAGCATCAAATGTTTAGATTAATGAAACGTGATGTTTTTCATGAAAAATGATGATTATCATAAAATGGTGCTTAATAACACATAAAAAGATTTTGAGGGCAAAATGATGTTAGTTAATTCAAATAAGTTCAAATGATCAACATAAATATGGAGTTTTGTTATTTATCCAAAATTTTGAATAATTTAATCCATTGATTGGAAATTAGATTAATGACTCGGATCTAGGTCCTTAATCAAACCTTAATCAACTGTTAACATTAAAATAATTAGAATCTAACAAGTACAATTTGCCTAATTACATGGTGAATATGTTAGATTTGAGTGTTTATAATTTATTTTGAATTCTTACTCAAGATATTATCATGTCATTAAGTAATGATAGACCAAAATTAGTGATCTACATCAAAGAGAAATATCCTAATTGTGCCTTGTCATTTAGAGATGAATAATAGATAGAAAAGTGAATACCTTGAAGTTCAAGGGTATCTAATTAATTTTGAATGAATTCTCAAAATATTATCATGTCATTGAGTAATCAGCAATAAAAATTAGTGATATACAAAGACAAAATTCCTAATTGTTTCCTCATCATGTGTAGAAGAATAGTATACATAAAAGTTTCCTTGGAAAGAAATATAATAGCACCACTATTGGATCATCATGCATCCAAGGGATTATAATTGACATTTCATGGAAAGAGCCAATGATGAGATAATTTATGTTATGTGAGTGGATGAGAAAGCTATAGCATTCTTGAAAAACATATTGTCTTCCTTACAATTGTTGTCTCTTGATTTATTTCTATTTCCTCTCTATTATTTTTGGGCTTTAACAAACCCCTCCTACAGAAATTATTAAACTAAGGCATGTTTCACATATGCTTTGACGATGAAAAAATATCTTTTAAAATAACAATATTTTTTGTGTATTGAAAATATATTAAGAAAAGGAATGAAAAGATACAAATTGGAGCATTAGATCTAAAATGGTGACTTATCAAGATCAAAGTGTTGAATGAAGGCTCAAGGCTTAAGATAGTAAATTTGAATGGGCCATTCTCTATAATATTTATTGTAAATCTTATCTTGGTCTTTCTAAAGTGGTTAAGGTCTCAAATCATGCATATGCATTCGTACTTAGGTATTTGCATAAAGTTTCATAATCAAGAGGAGAGTTTTGAGAGAAGTTCTTTAAATTCATCTTGATACATTAAAATTTTTTTGGGGACTCATTGAATGTATATGAGTTAAGTTTCTTCGAAAGAATTTTTTGGATAGGTCTTAAGGAAGTTTGGATATTTTTTGAAAAGGTTTCTAAAGTTTTAAAACTAGGTTTTAAAGATATTGGTCGACTACTACTAAGTTAAGTAGTTGACTAGCATGTGCTTTTCTACGTAGATTGGTTGTTCAACAAGGTCAAAGTGGTTTACCAATGTATAGTAAATTAGATTTTTTTTTTCAAAAGCAAGATAGTGGTACATAACATTGAGTAAAATATTGCCATTATGCTAGATTGTTTGATTATTAGTATTAAGTGTTTGACTTATGCATTAAATTGGTCGATTAGTTCTAATGATTAATCGACTATTAGGTATAAAATTTGCAAATAACAGATAGTTTCTAACTAGACTTTTTATGTTTAATTACTGGTAATCATACCAAAAGTAAAAAAAATGGCCAATTTGTGGATATTCACCTAAAAATAGTTGTGTTAGGATGTTTGTAAGGCATCTAAAAGTATTAATTTTTTGTTAAGTAAATCAAGAAAATTGTGATGATCATTTGAATGGTTTTTTAGTGAATTCTTGAGGTGTTTTGTGTATACATCATTGAGTTTGTTAAGAACCCTTTTCAAACATTTTGGATTATTAAAATAAGATACTTTTAGGTGTGGTTTTCTTTTGGGCTTGTTGAATTAAAGTTTTAAGGGTTATTCTTCACTCCTGAAAAAGGATTTGTGTGAGAGTTATTTTCACCCATGAAGCAAGATTTTGTATAAGGGTCACTCTTCACTTGTGAAAGAATATTTTAGTCAAATTTTTAACAAATGGTTAGAGAGTAGATGTAGCTAAAGTTGGTATGCCAATCCACTATAAATTGGTTTGTCTTTTTTTTCCCTATCATTTTACCTTAAAATTTTTCCTTAATTTAAATTACATTGAATTATCATTTTTTTCATATTGTTAAAATTTTCTATTATGTTATAATTGTGTAAGTCTTATGGCTCCAAAGAGTGGGGTGAATTAGGTATTAAAAATTTTCTTGCTAAAATAAAAACCTAATCCACCTAAACCAATTTTTAACTAAATGTAATCTCTAAGTCAAAATTTAACCTATATGGAATTTCAATGCTTATGCCAATATAAGTCAAACTCAATCCATTATAGATTAAACACAATATGTAAAAACTTAAAGAGGAAAGCAATAATAATGCACAAATGATTTATAATGGTTTAAAGATGTCCACTTCTCCCATGTCCAATCCTTAATAAATCTTGTTGATAATTTTTACTATAACTAAAATCAAGCATAATCTTCTTCTTTCCAAAGGCAAGGTAAATAATAACCTTTACCACAATTTTCTTTCAATAAGGAGATGAAAAGCAACCTTGAAGCAATATTATTTCAAGGGTAAAGAGCAACCTAAAAAAAACCTATTTTCCAAGTGTTAAGAAGAACCTAACGCAAATCTAACTTAATATAGGTGAAGAGTTACCCTTAAATCAAAATAAAAAAATTCAAAAAATAGCTCCCAAATTCAAGTTCTCTAAACCTCTAATATAATATATAAAACTTAATAATATTTTGATCAAAATCATCGTAAGAATTGGCTCTTTATGCAACTTCTGCAACACCAATACTTAATACATTCCCTAATGCTCATTCAATGTCATTCAAGAGACAAATCAATTCCAAACTTATTCAAAAATCATAAATAACTAAACTATTTTTTATCGTGGGTGAAGAAAAACCTATTAACAATATTTTAATAGAAAATAACATCCTATAACTCAATCAATAATCAACATAATCAAAGTCCCCATATTATCACATAAAAATACACCTATAATGGTGTTTCAATTCAAGCTCAATATTAAAATGACTTAAGCCTTCCAATGACACAAAATTAGATTAATAACCTTCTAGAAGTTCAACAAGACAATAGCTTGAAATAATAAAAAAGAACATATGACTTGAAAGACTAATATTGAATCAATAGAGGCATAAAAACTCATAATATGATAGTGTTTCAATTTTAGCTCAATAAACTAATGATTCTTAGCTTCTAAGGACACTCAATCAACATAATAAACCTTCTAGAAGTTAAAAAATCAATCAATAATATTTTAAAATAATAATAACGAAAATAAAGCCTAAAATAATAAGATAAAATCAAAGAAAACATTAAAATTCACATACTTAAGCAATATGGCTTTGTAAGCTTAGAACTCTCTAAAAAATGTCATAAAGATGATAACTAATAAATTAGAACTCTTTTTAAGGTTTAAATAAAAAATGGATAAAAAATAATCTAGAATCTTGAGAAATAAGGATTGAAAGAGATGAAGACATAAGCACTTGATAAACTTGATGTATGTAACTTTGTAAGCTTAATTCTCTTTAAAAAAAGGTTTATCTTTTCTATAAAAAAAATTGAGGGCTAGAAATAAGGTTTTAAATGTGATAGATCCCTCAGAATGATTTGATAGTCATTAGAGAAAGCAATCAATGTGAATGTAATGGAAAAGGAAAGTATCATTTTGTAATATCACACTTCATTGGTCAACCTATGCCATGAATAGTTGACCTATGACTAGTCAGTCGATCTTTAATAGGTTGACCGACGCTTTTAATTTTAGGGAACTAGTCCAAATATGGCACATGTTATGTAGGTTATGCAAGGCTCATGCAAAACAATTCCAAATCAAAATTTTCTTCCAATTCAATTCAAACTAAGTTTACAAAACATTTCCTAATATAATTGAATACTAAGAAAAACACAAAATGCCTTGATATACCACAAATTTAATGAACTTTGAAACTTTGAATTCATACGCATATGAAACTTGATTCGAGCATATTCAAGCATTCATAAAAAAAAACTCAAACAACTTTAATCAAGTTATAAACACTAACATAACATTCATAATAAATTCCTAACATGTAAAAATTGAAATAACCATTAAAAATTTTATCTAAAACCTATATGTAAATGTTCATGCTAATAAGACATGCGAAACTAAGCCTGGTTCAAGCATTGGTTAAGATTAAGAAAACAATGACATATGCCTAAAGACTTATTTAATCTTGATCTTCACTCCAACACTTCACTACTTGCTAGCTTTCACTACACTATAAGTATACAAGTTGTATCTTATAGTATAATAGATATCGATCCCACAAGGATTGAATATAGACACCTAACAATCTGAATGGCACTTTATTTAAGGTAAACCAAAAGTATAGAAATTGAAATTTAAACTACACTAACAAATTCAATGAATTAAATCGTAAAAGAAAGCAAAAAAATCAAGTTACTCAATAATAAAGGCTTAAGGATTATTTTATCCTTATTTTCTCCCTTTTATCTTATTGATTTAATTGTGTTTGGTCCTAGATATTAAATAGTTGATTATCCTCTCTCAAGATCAAATTAGTTAATCCCAATTGAATTAAGTTCAACTTGAATTGCAATCTCTCGATTCACAAACTACTTCGAAATGTGCAATTAGATTTGAAGTAGTCTTAAAGACAATTAACAAACAACTAAGATATCTCTTTAATTACGTGTTAATCTAATAATTACAGGTCCATTAGCTCACCAACTCTCATTGAGCAACCTAACTCAAATAAATGAAACAATCTCTCTATTCAAAGTGATTATAACATCAATAATTATCACAAACAACTATGCATTAAATCAATACGATAAAAGTTGGAAAAATTTCAAGAACAAACCCTAAACTAGATTTAGCAATCCATAATCATGTTTAACAAACCAATGTTCAAATTAAACATAAAAAAGAAAGCAATGGAAAGAGTTGATGAATGTTGAAGCCTCCTTTATTGGAAAATTTGGACAACCCCTCAAATTTTGATTTCTTCACTTTGATCTTATGTTTCTTGATGTTTTTCTCCTTCCAAAACCACTTGTATTCTTGTCTTAGATGTTCCATAGGCTTAAAATGACTACTATTAGGTTTTGTTTTTTACATCATTGTGGTCTAAAATAGTATAGAATTTGACTTGGACATGTCATCTTGATAAAACTGGAAACCGCCAAGTCACTGTAACAACCTAGAGATGCATTCATCTTCTGTTCCTATAGTAACCTAGATTTTGCTTCTAAGCTACTTTTTCTTCTTCTGTTGGCCTCTTAACTCAATTCCTAAATTTGCATTAGATATTCACACCTAAATGATAAAATTCTTGCCCAAGATCAACAAACATCACACTAAAAAAGCTTAACATTAACAAAACATTAGAATAAATCATGTAATTTTCATCCTAAACGTGCATACTAACACCATAAAACACTACAGAAATAACCTATAATACAACCTTAACACTATGGATATAAGTTGTTACGAGCTTTAGTATGGAAAAAAAAAGCCTAAGATCAAATATTTTAAAGTATTTGATTGTAAATGCTACATTTTGAAACCAAGGATAACCTAGGAAAGTTTGACTTAAGAATAAATGAAGGTATTTTATTGGTTAATCATGGACCAGCAAAGCATTTGAGGTTTTTAATAAGAGAAATCTTGGCATGAAGAATTTATACATATTTTATTTAATAAGGCTAGAGTAAAAGAAGCTTTAAAGATGTTGATGTAGGTTTTTCAAAGGCATAAAGAAATTATCCATTAAAGAAAATACGGATCACAAAGTTATCTCACAAGAGCTACATAGACAAATTGTTGCACCAAGTGAGGAAAGTAAGAAGGATAAGGAGCTTCCTAAGGATTGGACAAATAGAAGGATTATCCATTGGAGAAAATTCTAGATGAAGTTCATTTAGGGGTAACTCTAAGATCTTCTTTTATAAATGTCCCCCATCTTGCATTTGTTTCTCAATTGAGCCTAAGAGTATAAAAGAGGAACTTAGTGATAAGAATTAGATTTTCTCCATTAGGACTTTAGCATCCTAAGATTATTTTTTAGACTTAGGAGGATATTTAGATGTAGAATATGCATGTAGCTTGTTAGTTATAAAAAATATAACTGATATATGTCAATTCATAGGAAATGCATCAGTCTTATTATTAGTGGTCAAATTGATTAAGTTTTCCATGTTTATTTATTAAATTTTGACCCCTAATCCAATGCTTAAATATCAAATTTATATTTTATACCGTTTAATTTGTAGGTGGTTGATCAAGAAAAAATATTGGAGCAAAAATATGAAATAATTCTCACTTTCTAAAAGTTCAACGTGGGTCTGAAGAGACTCCCATTGAGGTCCCCAAGCACCAACGTTAACGTATGCTACAACAAGAGCTTTACAGTAGCTATACATTGCCATTGAACTTCGAGTCCACCGGCCGTTGTAGGCACCAGATAAGACAATGTCACTATATCTTAACTATGGTGGCTGGAGCATGTTTCTAATTAATTCCCTTATTTGATAGTGACATGGGAGGTTGTCTTTAAACCTATACAGAGGGGAAAATAAGAAGGATGCCACATTTTAAATAGGAACGTATCTAAAAGTTCTCTCTAGTTTTGCTTAACTTCCTCTTTAGTGTTTTTAGGAAGTTCTTCATTTTCAAACACTTTAATTTGTGTGTTTATGTTGTTTGTAGATTTCTATGTACTGGTGTTGCTATAAAACATCAATCTGAGTTTGGAGGTCAACTTAGGTGGTTTTCTAACTCAGAATACTTGTTATATTACTTATGTTTTATGATTAATCATATAGTTGTTCTTAACTTTACATCTTCTCATGTTCTTCAATTTTCATGAACTTTTATTATTGATTTTGAGTTATGTTGGAATTCAAGTTAAGGAGTCTTCCAAAAATTCAAGAGTTTTCCTTAGGTATTTTGTAATCAAAGTATGTTGCTTAAAATGCATGTTTTATGTCCTTTGATTAATATATGTCTCCAATTTTATTAATAACTAAGGATTGGTTTATAAATGATTTAGTTTAGTTTTTGTGCATGTTTTAAAAGCTAATTTCATTTATGGATGGATTGCAATTTTTGTTTTTAAGCTAGCCACTAAAAAATGGATTAATAAATAATCTAGGATCTGAGAAATTGACTTATGTTATTGTATTAATCTATAGATTAATCGATAAATGACACAAATTAATCATTGCATGACCAAACTTTGATTATTTCTAAGAGACCTAATTATGAGATCACATATCTAAAGATTATACTTCTTTTTCGTAAAGTCTATTAACTTAATTTGATGGAAGAACAAACTTTAAATTAAAATTAATAGAGATATGACAAAGTCTTAACCATAGCTTTGTTTTGATTTAGTGAAGGTGTTTTAAATTAGTTTTAAAAAGTTTTTATTAGTTAATTTAATCATTGAAAACCTAATCCTTAGTTAATATATTTGATTTGGAAATTTTTTAAAGCAACTTAGAATTTAATTTCAAGTGTTTGAATCAAGTTAAGTTAAGTCGGTAATTTTTAGCATTTTAATTAAGCAATTGGATTTTCCCAGTTATTTTTAATCTAACTGACCTAATAATCATTTTTTTTTCCTGATGGGACTGACCCTTGGAGTCTTAGAAATACTCCATTATCCTACTTTTTCGATAGGTTCACTTGCTTGCACGTTGGTTAAGTTCTAAGTAAAAATTATTCAAAAACTAATTTTCCTAACCAACAAAATACTCATAGTTTAATAAGAAACAAAATTCAGTTGCTTGGTCAATGGAGAAAACCAAATTTGTTATACTAGGAAGCTATTGTACTTCAATACTTTATTTTTGGAAAAAACTTAGTGATTATTACATAGAACTCACCAAAATTTCCATTAAGTGTGATAACACTAGTTCCATTTTCTGGACTAAAAATCTCATTCAACATTCCATCATCAAGCATATAAATATTTAATATTATTTTATGATAGATCATGTGTAAAATGATGATATTAAATTGGAGTTTATTGATACAACTCATCACTAGGCAAATATCTTCACTAAGACAATGAATAAGGAAAGATTTTACATGATTAAGAGAGAATTAGGAATGACATATGGAAATTCCTTTTTATATTTTCTTGTGTATGCTTTCAAGAATATACCTTTGATGATTCTAGAGAGTGTGAGAATTTGATATATTAGTCTCTTTTATTTAGGAAGATTTATTTTTAATGTTTTTAATGTTTATATGTTATTTTTGATGCATGAATTTAAGGGAAGTTTTATTTATGATGAACTTTAGGAGTTTTTAGTTTTTATATTACTAATGATTGTAATAATTTGATGCTTTCATCTTGTGTATATTTTGTACTTTATAAAACGTTGGAGAATTTGTGTGATATTTGGCTAAAGGGTGATAAGGATATTTTATAATGTTTTAGAGCAATATTTGTTATGCATTTATATAGTCCAACTTATGTGTCTAATTGATTATTTTGTAGGTTCATGCCAAAATTAACTGATTTATGCAAAAAGGATCAAGTGTGATGAATTTTTTGGAAAAGCAACATGTGCCTTTAATGACACCATTGTTGTTATAGGGAGACCGTTATTATTATCTTCTGAGGAGAACAACACAACCCTTTAAAGGCATCATTAATGTTAGAGCAAACCATAATTGAAGTCTTTTTTACACACAGTAAATTAATGAAAGTGTATAATGTCTCTATTGATCCTCAATACCAAGGGTTGTTGATGTCTCTAGTGGTGTGATCTAACATGCATTCAAGGGAAATTTTGGACAATTCACTCCATGACCGACTTAAACTTACTTAAGGCATATATAAGACATCTTTTGAGACTTGGCAATAAATAATTACTAATTTTTTCATAACTTTCTATCATGTTTTTGTTATTTTTCTCTCTTTCAAATTTACCTTTAGTTTTAAGTAGTTTATCGCTTTTAATCAATTGTATTATAGATTCAAGTTGCTGTTAAAGATTCAAGGAATTGAAACAAGTGATATCGAGTTAGAAAAATATTACAATGTTTGATTAATATGTGCAACTAAAATGTTTAACAACTAAAACTACATTGGTAGATGTTTTAATTGAGTTCTATTACATAAATTGGATGCTAATCCTTATTTATTTGAATTCTTAATTCTCTATAATAACCTAGCTACCTAGAATGGAGTCATAGATAACTAAAGATCTAAGAAATCTACCTTAGGTATTTGAAAATTCAATAAAAAAACATAATTTAAATCAGTGAATAACTAAACTCTAGTTAATTATGAGGATCTTAATTCTAAAATAAGGTATTTTAGGATTAAACGTCTTGATCTTTAATCTTGTCACTTAAGTTCATTGTATAACCAAGCTATGAAGTAGGACTAATAGAGAGAGGACATAGTCTTAACCACAGCTATGTCTTGATTTCATGAAGATACAATGGATTAGGCAATGCTTATATTTAGTTTTTAATTCAATTAATTCACTGAAACTGGAAAACCTTAGCTATACAGTTTGTAAAATTAAGGGAGGTTTACCTTATTTTAATGTTGAGAAAATACCAAATGGAATGTTGTTTATGTGTTTTTAGCATTGAAAGATAGGTGTTGAGCTTGAAATGATAAAGGAGGTGTTTAAGGAGTCTTAGAGCTAAAATGAAAATCATGAAGTGAATTAATCAAGACTCAAGGTTTTGAAAGAATTAAGATAGAATTCATAGAGTTTTTATTTTTTTGTTTTATTGTAAGTCTTATTCATTTTTTTAGTGTTTAAAGAGGTTCACTACATGAATAATTCATTCATAATTTAGAATATTCATATAGGTTATATAATTAAGAGTAATATTGTGTGAAATTTTTTAATAATTCTCTTTATTAGTTAAAATTGATTTTGGGAAGGTTTTTGAATGTGTTCATAAGCTTTCTAAGGGTATAAAATTGTTAGGAATTAATTGGGATTGAATTGAAATAGTTTGGATAAGTTTTACATAGTTTAATTAGTTAAGCAATGGCATGTTTTGCGATAAATGGTGGCTTGTTTGAATGACTATTTTATATACATTCCCAAAGGGTTAAATAGCAGTTGGACAATGAATTTATAAGGAAAGATTTATATGGCACACATAGTGAACACCTTTGCTCCCTTATCTAGTGTAGAAGGTCATAATACTCATAAAGCACCTTATTTTGATAGGAATAACTGCTTGTATTAGAAGAGTTGGATGATATATTATTTAATAAGTGAAAGTCCAAATTTATGGATTTTGTGTAACATCCCAAAAGTACCCTAATCGGGATTATCATGATTAATTGTGGAATTAATTGATTAATTGGGCTTAATTTGAGAAAATTTTAGAAAAATTGAGAATAAATTGAGTTGTTATGATAGAAAATTCATAAATTTTGCTATGTATGTCTGATTAATGTTATCTACATATCAAATCGAAGCTAAGAGAATTATCTATGTTTTTCGTGCTTTAGGGATGATGCAATTCAGACCTAAAGAGCTCCAAAAAATTACTACAAGCTAAGTTGTTCAAGTAATTAAGGTTAGTGATGCTTGATCATTAATTAAGCAATTAATCCCTAATTTCATGGGACATTAATGGGGAACCTTAGGGCACTAAATTGACATGTTTAAGACATGTAGTAACTAGTAATTGGATGGATGAAACTAAGTTAGAAGAGTTGGTTGGAAAAAGTAAATAAATAGTAAGTGAATCGTGACTTTTACTAATCACCACTCACCTTTTCTCATCTTTCACTCTTCCTCACCATCACTTACACGAAATATCTCTCTCTCACACACCTTTTTCAGCTGCATTTTTTCTCTCCCCTCTCTCTAAAAACCAAAAAACCCCTTCGTCCTCTTCTTCCTCTTCCTCTATTGATCTTTCATTCTTCTTCTTTTATTCTTAAAAGGTTAGGGCTTTTGTTTACCTCTTCAAGCTCTACAAGTTGATGTAAGTTTGGAGTTCCAATTCATCATCAACGAACCAATTTCATGAACCCTAAAAGTGAAGAGGAAAGTTCAATCAAGTGTTTTTAAGGTAATATTTGGTTTGGTTGTGTTTTGGATGATGATTTGAGCATGATTTTGAAGTTAGTTTTCATATTGTAACTTTCTTAATTTCCAAGCCTTCACCCACGGTTTTGGATTCAATTAAGAGCAATTAAAGGTCAATTGGGAGGATCCTAAGGTAAGTGAATAAGGATTTAAAGTTGGATTAACTTGACTTGAAGATTTGGTGTTGATTGAAATTATGTTTTGGTTTAGGTCTAAGTTACTGATTTGGGAATTTTCAGACATACTAACTTGGAAAGCGCAGAACTCATTTGGTAAGGTCTGAATTGAGCAAGTCTTGATGATTTTCATATCTACACGAACTGTATTCATTTTGTCCTGAAATGTGGATTGCCCAATTTTGCAGTTTTGATAGTGTAATTTAGATTGGAAGTTGGATCTAAACTTCAGGGAAGTAACAGAGTGAGTTTCGGACATATTACTTTATTTCAGCCATAACCTGGTGAGTAGTTATCCAATTGTTGTGATTCATGATGCTTTGAAAACTAGACACGTAAAAGTGCATTTTTGTGTGAAATACTAATTAACCAATTCGGTTGTTAAGGTCCTCAATTTTGGGCTACAAGTCAAGGTTAAATTCTGAAAGTTCGGAAGTGAAGTGAAGTGGGAAGATAAGTGATTAAGGTATGGGAATACTCACTCTAGCTCTTTAAATTGAGCAATGAGC
>JAOXYD010243480.1:0-16927 GCA_028565735.1 Pinacopodium congolense
ACTGGTAGGCTCGTCGTAAGCTACCAAATAATAAAATTACCTATCCTACCTAACTAAGTAGCTAGGCAAGTTAAGGTCGATCCCACAGAGAGCTAGGATGAATTGTTATCTTTAATGTTGTTAAGAAAATAAAAACAAAAACCCTTGGAATGGTGAGGACCAAAGAAACTAAAACAAACAAAAAAGAAAACACCAAGGCAAAACAAAAAGACTCATAACAAAGAAATGGGCTGAAGGTACCATAGGGAATTAGGAATGACTATTGATCCTTGAATCTAGATAAATGGTGCTTGAGCTATGGTGTTAGCCTATAGGTTCAAACAAGCTCTTAAACCCTCAATCCCTCTAATTTAGGTATATCTAACAAGCTCTAGAAATTCCCTTCACTCCATCTATAACTTATAACAAGCTCTTTAGATTTAATAGTAGAGAAGCTTTAGGTGCTAAGAAATGACTAACCTAGGCCACTAACTCGCAAGCTCGGATAGTGTAACCTAAAGGTAAGGGCTCTAGATTAGTTGGATAAGTATCCTACCAAATCCAACAAACTGATTGTCACTTTCAGAAATTACTAGGGACCATTACATATCACTTGCATATTTCTAGCTTTAGGATTACGGAATTACCTAAAGGGTGGTTAATCCTAAGGATAACTCCTAATCCATAACAATAAACCAAAATCCCAAACCAACCTAAGCCTAAAAACACCAAATTAAGCTCAATCAATTCACTTTCTCACAATTAATCAACCTAAACCCTTTATACACCTTCAAACCTAAAAGACACTAGCTAAACATTACGAAATTAACACAGAACATAAATTGGAAATATTGAAAATAACTCATAAACACATAAATAATTATGAAACAAATAAACACAAGGCTAGAAATAAAATAAAACACAATTATATTCATTAAAAGCAAGTAGTCCATTCAAAAATAAATCAAAATAACTAAAATAAGAAACAATAGAAAATAAATGGTGAAAAAAATCAAATTAAACAACTATATAAGGTCTAGAATAGAGTAGCAATAAGAAAATATAAGAAACTAACTAAACTAAGCTAGAAAAAGAAGAAAAGAAATAAAGAAAAACCCTAAAACTGCTAAAGGAGATGGCTGCAAAATAAATCTCCTAGAGTCTGGACAAGTTTTGCCTTTTATACTTAGGGCTGAGGTGAAACGACAGTGTTCTCACCTTTTTTTTATTTTCTAGTTTCAAGGAAAAATGGCGTCTAATTTAGGGTTCGCGTATACGGAAGATGTCTATCGATCGAAGGATGTCTTCTTCAGTGTTGTTCGGTCGACTGGTCTTCTGGTTCGGTCGATCGATCTCACGAGTAGCCTCATTCGATCGATCGAAACATTGACATCGGTTGATCGATGTCTATTCGGTCAGCCGATCTTCATTTAACAGTGATAGCTACACTTGTATCAAATGCTCCAATCTTTCTTCTTTTTTGTACCAAGTATGTATAAACACATTTAACATAAAATTAAATAAAAAATGAAGATAATTTGAGAATTTAAACAATAAAATAAGATTGAAATCACATCTAAATGAATACGAAAACTTAATATATTCCAATCCTATCAAATACCCTCGCACTTGAGCTCTTGCTTGTCCTCAAGCAATCATTCAAACACTTCACTCAAACAATCTCAATCTAAAGTTTCAATCTAATTGAGCACAAACAAAAGTCAATCAATGCCTTTAATTAAGCTTGCAAATCCTAATTCTTTTATGACAAAAACTTAGTTAATCATAGGCATGCACACAAAATCAGTAAGAAACAACTCATAATGTATAACAACCAAAAATTTATGTCATTCCATGTAACTAATCATAAAAACATAGTGAAAAATGTATATAACATAAAAGCTAACAAAACATAACATACTTTGATAATAATTTTTTTATAGAGCAATATTTAGGAGATCATTGCTCCTTTTTAACTTGTTTAAGATGTCATCGAACTATTTAACATGATGGTCAAAATTTTTTCGTGAACACCCTTAGTTAAGACTAGATCACGGTCTCAAATGGCTATTGGCTCTACTTTTAAACTTCAACCTATTGGTTTGAAGCCAGTGGATTGAAAATCACTCTCTTTTTACTCACAACAAAAGCATACTTTCGACATTTTTTTTAATGAAAACACAACATCCAATTACCAATTCACATGACAAGCCATATAAAATGATCATAAACATTCAATATAATACAAAAGGGGTTACTAAACATATGAAAACACTCAAAAGAAAAAGGAAAGCAAAAATCTTAAGGGTTAGAAATCAACCCAAATCAACCATTATTCACCACATTAAAAACATCAATTGCCTTCAAATACCATAATTAACAATCAACTAAAGATTAAGATCATTTAAAGATATCATATTCAAATCATAACCATCAAATTTATAACATTTCAAGTGTCGAAAAATTTTAAGTTGCACCACCCTCACATTTAAATGAGGCATTGTCTCCAATGTCTTACAAACAATGAAAATATAAAAGAAGGATGGAACATAATGACTCCCCTGGATTAAAGAGGCTAAATGTAGCTTGAAAACAAAGATAGAAGCTTTGAATTGAAAGATTGCAGCCTGGAAATGAAAGCTCTAAGCTTCCCCCTCAAATGCCTAGAAACAAAAACAAACCAAAGAAAACAAGTAAAACATTTAAAGCAAAAAAAAAAAGAGAAAAACAAATGCAAGAATGGGATACGGATGGGGTGCCTCCCATTAAGCGCTTATTTTAGGTCATAAGCTTGACCCTTGGCATAACAATGTTATCCATTATTGAATGAATGCTTGAGCTCGACAAGTAGCATACTCAAACTCTGTGGAGAGCTGGAGCAACTTTCTGTTAAGTAAGCTCCTAATCAACATGATGCCTTAAGACTTCAAGGAGGTGGAACCAAATTGCTTTATCGTCATACTACATCATCCACTCTCCTCTTTAGGCATCGCCCTTCTCCCAGAATGATCCTCCTAATGGTGAAATCAATAAGTGTGGAGGTCTACATCCTACAAAGCATCTTCAAACTCTAGCTTGCTTGCACACATCTCCTCTAAGCAACCACTTTCCTCTAACATCTCTCTCTCCTAATCCTCTTACCTTCGTTCTCACTCTTCTTATCTTCTTCTACTTCAACTTTCTCTTCTTGATGCAACCTATGAGGAAAAGGATTAGAAATATAGTTAATAGTATAAAAATTAGTATCATGTACCTAAGGAGGTGTGTTATCCTCCATCTCTTCTATTCCTATCTCCTTGTCCTCAACAGATGTCTCTTTCTCTTATTCTTCCTCTTCTTGTTTCAACCTGTGAGGTAAAGGATTAAAAATACAGTCAGTAATACTAAATAAAGTATTACTTACTTCAAGAGGTGTGGCATCCTTCATCTCACCTAAGCACATGTCCATTTCCATAACCAAAAGGGCATGTCCTCTTTGTCTTGCTATTCTCCACCCTCTGAAAATAGGACACACACCATCTCGCCATGGTCTTCCTCTGATGGGCTAGGAACACTTGTCAAAACCTGGGCTTCTAGGCTCACCATCACTTCAGCTAATTGACTTACTTGGTCTTCCAAGTCTTTCAAGCTACTTTTCACTTCCTGTTGGAATTAAAGAGTGCTCATAACTAGGCTCTTCATTATCTCCTCTAAGCGCATCTCAACAGCTTATGGTAGAAATGTAGGAGGTGGAATCATATATGAGGAATACGGTTCGCTTTGATAACATGGCGATGGAAAATTGAATCCACATTGGTAGCTCCCATCTAAAAATTAAGTATGATCTTCCTACTCTGGATCCTAAGTGTAAGGATCATACCATATCTATTGGTCTTCTTGGCAACTTCCAGCCATATAAAACTTCTGCTGAGCCTGCAAAGAAGGACACATATCAATAGAATGGTCTGAATATGAACACAAATCGCATACCTTAGTGTCAATTGGATCTATCACTACTTGCTTGACTAAGGATGTGAAATTTGTTATCTATTGTGTCAACCTTAAAATAGCAACTAACTCAAACTCATCATCAACATAAGAATTAAAGTATGAAGGATCATAATAAAAGAATGTTGAAAATAAGCCAGTACACAAAAAAGCTATGAAACAGAAATAAACAGAGATCAAAGATGACAAAATATCAATAAAACAAAAAGAAAAAAAATACAAGAAATAACAAGAACACACGTGCTAGCTCCCAATCTAAACTCATATAAACTCGTCGTAAGCTGTCAAATAATAAAATTCCTAACAACCAAACTATGCAATAGGGTAAGCTAAGGTCGAACCACAAAGAGTTGAGATGCAAATTTTATCTCTAATGTTGCAAAAAGAGAAAAGAAAATACCCTGGAATGATGAAAGCTAAATAGACTAAGATGAAATAATGTCAAATAGGAACACAAACACAAAGCACATATAAAGAAGATGAATAACAGTAGCAAAAGATAGGTTAGATATATCTTCAGGAATCTAGAATATTCATTGATCCTTAAATCTAAATAAAGGTTACTCTTATCAAGATGTTAGCCTATGAACTCGATTTAAGCTCTCGAATCCTTAATTTATCTAAAATAGGCAAAACTAATGAGCTCTAGAAATGCCCTGATCTCTACTGTAACCTAGAATAGGCTCTCTAAGTTCAATAGCAAAGGTGCATTAAGAACTAAGAAAATACTAACTTAGGTCACCTACTCATAAACTCAGAAAAAGTAACCTAAAGGTATGGGATCCTACATTAATTGATTAAGTATCCTGACAAATTCAACTAACCTATTTCTGCTTCCGAGAATTACTATGGACTATAACATGTCATATGCTCAACCCTAGAAGTAACTCTTAATTCATGTCATTTATCCTAAATCCCAAATCAACCTGGACATACAAGTACTAATTCAGGACTAGTTCAGCTCCATTCTCATAATTTCCATCCTTTCATCCTTATGATATCTCCAAACTCCTAAGAAAACTAGCCACACATATTAAAATTTATCCACATGAATATCAAATAAACAAGTTCCATATTTAAAATAAAATGATAAAAGCTGGAAAATTAATGACTACTCAAAGAAACTCAAAATTCAATACTTTACCTAATGTAAACTTAGATAATCTATATTAATAATCAATAAAGCATAAACCAATCTCAATCCTCAAACCAATTTCCTAAGAAAATAAAATTTCAAACACATTAAAATTTAATTAAATCTGATATTAAAACATTAAAAAATCGATAATTATGCAACAATTCATCTATGAGTCAAAACCCAATTGAAATTATCAATGATGAAGGTAAAAAATGCAAATAATCCAATAAATAACTAAAAATAAATGAAAATTTAGCAAGAACAACACAAGACAAAGGATTAAATGACTTAAATTCACTTAAAAATCATTAACCAAGACTGTACATTCAACAATACTAATCAACCCTCCATTATTCATGAAATATCAACTTAAAATCCCTAAAACAATTCATCTAAATCTAAAAATACTATCTAAAAACATCAAATAATTTCTGACAATAAACCAAACAATCTGGAAACACCGAGAGAATCAAGTATTCAATCCATAAATAATGAAACCTAACTAAAACTCTTAGAAGACAGCTTAAGAATGTCAAGGAATAAGAGGAAATATCAAGAGAAAATAAGACAATGGAAATTCTAGATTATATTCTCCGCTAGTAGCTGACAGCCTCCCCTCCTCTTTTGGTCTTTTATATCCGCCCTTCATTTGGTTGACTGATTTCTTTTAGTCAGTCGACTGGTCTTATGAGAAGCCTCATTCAGTCAATCAGTTCTTGCATTTGGTTGACCGATCTTCGTTCAACATGGACCGCTACACTTTGGATCAACATTTTGCTTCAAATGTACCTATCTTCCTTCTTTCTGTTACCAAATGTTTATAAACATATTTAACCTAATATTATATGAAAAATGAAGATAATTTGAGTATTTGAATAATAAAATAGAATTTAAATCACATCTAAATGCATATGAAAACTTAATATATTCCAATCCTATCACCAACTATAATGCATGACTAGATCGTTATGGTAGTTAAGATTAGATCACATCCTTACACTGGTCTCAGCCTATTATTTCTAGCTTCTTTATTGGATATTTCACAGGCCACTTTTCATGAGTTATTACTAGATATGTGGTGTCAAATGCAACTTAAGCTTGATCATGTCAACCAACAAATTGGGCAAATTATGATTTCCTCTATTATTCAAGTCCTGATTTGCAAGGAATGATTGTATCACTATCATAGCACATTATAAGATTTTATTATTAGATTTTAAATTTTTCATTATGTTTATGTTTGCACTTTTGATTTATTTATATATTTTTAATTTTTAATTTTGTGTTTGTTCCTATTGTTCTTTAATCAACTTATATAACTTTATTAGATACTAAATTGATGGAATGTTTATTTTAGAATTACTCAGCTAGTTCTCTTCCACATTCGGTTTTCTGGAGATTTTATTGTTCTTTTCCTTTCACTTTGTTGTTTTATTTGAATATTGAGGACAATTTATATCTTAAATGTAAGGGGAAAGGAACTATTTTTCTTATTTCTGTAGTTAAATAATTGAGTTTCTAAGAGTAATTCCTCTAACATCTTACTTGGGATAATTTTGATTATCAACTAAGGTTAGTTTAGTGCGCTTAGTGTGATCAGTGTAATTAATATAGCAAATGATGAATAACTCTTGATTAATTGCGTTGCATGATTTGAATGGATTAAGTTGAACCTTGTATGCAGTATCAAGTTTATAAAGAAAATTGATATGGATTTGTTGTGTAAACTTAGAATAGGGAGTCTATTTTCTTAAAAATATGCAAAAAATTCAAATAATCATTAAAAGTAAAATTTCTACTTTTCCAATATTAGCTGCTTAGTAACTGAGGGTTATTCATCATAAAATGTTAGCTTTCACATCAAAGGGTAATTGAAATGATGAGTATGCTAAAGCATTTTAAGTAAGTTTCCTATGGATTAATTTTCGGGATATATCTTAAAGAAGAAAAAAATAGTAAGTAATTGGTATGTGCAAAATGGTAAGATGGGTCATAAAATCTGCTTGCCAGGGAAAAATGATGTTTATAATGCAATTGTCAAATTACCTTTGAACAAGTTTATATGATGATTAATATGGGATCAATTGGAGGCTTGTTGCAATGTGGAAGGGTTGACTTGTTCTGCTGAGTGACTACGTGTGCTCACAATCAAGATTAAGTTAGGAGTTATTGACTATTATTAATTACACTAGCTTATAGTTGAGTGCTTAATTAGCTTTTGACAACTTTTTGGGTGATTCTAAGTAGTAATTTAAAGTGATCTCTTGAGGATAAGGCATTGTTTAAGTGTGGGGGAATTTGATGATGGGTCAACTGGATATGTTTTTTATGATGTGTTATGGATGTTTTTATCATGAATTTGTCTTATTATGAGTTATTTTGATAAATTTTTAGTTACATTCAAATTTAAGGAGTTAAGTGAAAAAAAAATTTTGGCAGAAATTCAGAAGATAAATGACAGAACACATTGGTGCCATTTAACTCTAAGATGCAATGTCGTATTACTTCTGTAAAAAGGGAGAAAAGATAATAGATAAATGTTCTAACATAATTTGCTTAACTATGGTTATGAATTATATATATATATATGAAATTAACCTCTTTATGCATAATTATTAATTCTTAATGAGATTTTAAGAGTAATTATGTAAATTTTAATAAAGGGTTCAATTTAAACAATTTTATAAAATTTAATTATTTTAAATATTTTAATTTGAATAAATTGAAATTGGTTAAAATTATAAATGTGTATTAAAAAAGGCAAGATGGAGCATAAGCTACACTTGCTAGGATAATATGGAACATAAAAAACATTTTTCTAACTGATTATAAAATTAATAAGGTTAAAGCATGATTAGGCATAAAACCTATATACCATTGAATTATCATTCATATGAGTTTCTTAAGATTTGATGTCATATATAAGGATTGACTTTATTGCATGTTTTGAGTATAGTTATAAACTCGTTATCAATAATAAATTATGATATACTACCTATATTAATGGTATTGATTTCAATTAAAGTTCCTGATTAACATTTGAAAACCATTAGAAAATTTTTTTAATGAGTATCTAGATATGTTACTTGAGAACAAGCAACAGTTTAAGTGTCGGGAAATTGATAAGGGTGTTATATAGATTTTTAGGCTCTAATTTGATATGTTTTCACCCCCTATCTTGATATGAATTTGCACTATTTATGTATGTTTTTAGCTAAAATGCAAGTTCACACTCAACTGAGGAGTTTGGTGTAAATTGGCTAAGTTTGGATGATTTTTTAGAAGATTGATGTGGCTCTTTAATGGCATTGTTAATATTAAAATAAGTCACCATTGAAGCCTAAAATGAAGTTAATAGATTAAAATTTATGAACAATAGTGCCATTATAGATTGTGTAAACTACTATTGACGATCAATTTCCAAACAGAAGAATAATATGGGATTAGAATGGCACCATGATTCCTTAACTTTAAAGGTCGTTATACTCCTTTGAAGCATGAGTTAAGATCTATTTTAAGGGAAATTGAGTATTTTTACGCCCTAACTAATCCTAAACCTAGAATGGTTGTATATTAAGAGATAATTTAGAGAGTTTAGTACCTAATTAGTTAGATTTTAGGTTTTCTTTGTTAGGTTTTCTCTAAACTTTGTATTAGAGACACAAAGTAGTGAATCCAAGCATTCCAAAGAGTGGATCAAGGGATTAGGAACTGAGTTATGGTTTGGGATAGCTATAAACCTTTTTGTGTCTCATAATTTTCACTCTTTTGTATCTTAGCTCTATTGTTTTATCAATAATTATGTGCTTTTCAATTAAATCTTTGTGTTTATTAATAAGCATGTGTGGTTAAATTGATTAATAACTAATGAAAGGTAAGTGGATAGATTAATTATGTTCTAATTACTTGATTTTGTGCATATCTTTATTTATTCAAATGTGAAATTATTTATTGTAGACTGGCCATCTAGAATAGATATGTAGGTAATCAATCAGAGATCCAAAGAATTTACTTTAATTATTAGAAAATGGATAAACATAATTTAAATCAATGAATAACTAACTTTGATTAATTGTAAAGGTATCAAATTTAGAAAATAATGTTAGGATTAAACTTCCTAATCTTTATGCCTATTAACATAAGTTCATTGAATGATCAAATAATAAAATAGGATTAATAGAAAAAATAAATTAACTTAAATCAAAGTTGTTACTTAAATTAAAGAAGATACCTTATATCTAATCACATAAGAATTTTTAGACTTTGTTGATCCATTGAAATCTAAACCATTAGCTAGACTTTTGGATTAGATAACCTTAATTTCTACTTGTGTTTTATTAGTTAGTTAAGTGTTTTATTTAATTTAATTATTTAAATTAGTTTATCAATTCAATTTAAATTCTCTGGATAACTAAAAATTGATTGGCTTAGTAATTACAGAAGATCCTCTTCGAAAAAATATCTGGACTTAAAAGAACCTACTGTATTACTTATTTATAAGGTGTACTTGCCTTAGGTTGGTCTTAGAATTAGAATTGTGTTTAAAATTAAAATAGAGAGAAACCAAAATAATATACATGCTAGAGATATTTTCCTCATGTTTCATGTGAAGTAATTTGTATTAATGAGTTAGAATAGTTATTTTACTTTCTTTAACTTGATTTATGCCTTTATAAGTAACTTTTAAGGTATGACAAATCTTGTAAGTAATTTCACGTATGGAGCCTCTATTAAATTCAATTCTTTATAATGCACAAAATAGAATAGGTATAGCTTTGCTATTAAAAAGAATTAATTTCTTATCTTGGATATCTCATTCTTCTTTTAATTTAAAAACTTTTAGATTATCTACAATTTTGACATGAATGAATAGACCATTAGAAACTATGTCTACAAATCAGCAACAAAACCCTAACTCTAGGAAGACGATCTTTAGCAAAGGAGAAGGGATCACCCCTTGCCCTAAGAAGGAGGCGGCTTAGATATAGGAGCAGCTTCACTGGCTTGGAATCAACACTTTTGATCATCAAGAAAAATCTCATGTTATATACTCAAACCAATATATGGCAGTTAAGTAAACAATCCTCACTTATGACCACATCCCAAGTCTCTCTTATAGATTCAATAAACTATTCTTTCCATTAGATGAAGAGGAATTTACAAACAGTTTTGTTTTATTGGTAAAGAGAAAACCTTACAATCTTCTTTGAATTATGAAGAATAACTACCCTAATAAAAAAATCCGTACAATAGAAATTTACTGTTAAAAGAATCTTATTTGCTCACAACAACGTTCTCAGGCTTAAAACACTCACAATCAATGGATTAATGTAAGAGAAGTTTTAAAAAACAATCTTAAAATATGATTTTGAAACTCTTAAATTCTTATGTAAACTTACAACAATTGTATAACATGTATTTATAACCTTGGTGGGCTCAAAATATCATTAATAAGATGAACTAATCATTGTGCATAATAAAATAATCATTAAAGACCGAAACCAATCGTTAAAAGTAAAAATTAGTCATTATTAATTGACTACTCGGGCAAATTGGTTGACCAATATGCCACATTGGTTGACCAATATATTGACCAATGACACATTACAAACTCACTGTACAAAAATTTCAACATTTGAAGCCATATTTCTTGACCACTCAGACATATTGGAATAAACTCATTGTACAAAAAATTCTAGTATTTTAAACCACATTGGTCAACCATTATACTATGTTGGGTTAACCAACATGTTGATAAATTTGATATAAAAACTCTTGAAACACATTATACAAAAATATTATTTGACTACACTATATATTGGTCAACCAATATACCAAAAAATCTAAGCTAAATCAGTCGATCATGAAACTAGATTGATTAGTGCACATATAAATATTTTTTTAAACATTTTTCTAAGTCTTCTAAACTTTCAAACTCATTCTTTTTTATATAGATTGGATTTAAACACATTTCAAAGTATTTCAAAAAAATATACTTATGATTTAAACAACTTTCTTTGAAATAAAAATTTCAATTTATCTTGAAACTTGAAAAGATTTATGCATTAGGTTATGATAATATAGTGCATATACATGATAAAGCATTAAAATAATCAAGTAAGATTTATAATAAAAATGAAATTATTTAATAACCTTAAATTTCCCTAGTCTTAATTTCATCTTTCATTAGAGAACTTGATATCTACATTTTCTTTTATAGTCTTCAGGAAATATTTATTTGACTCTAATGTATGATTTTTTACATCTTTCATATTGTTATCTTTTAAAGAATCAAAATGAAGAGATCATTAATAATGATTTTATTTTGTTATCATTACAACATGGACTAGCACCTCCCTTAGTTCAATAAATTTGTTTCTTGAATTTAATTTGAAAAATGGACAAAAGTGTAAGAAAAGACCAAAGCTTATAAAATTATAGATTTTTTTGCCCCTCCTCCTTTTATAATTTATACCATGCTTGTTTAATCATTTACAGTTAGTTAGTTTTCTTTTCCATTATTGATTAAGATTTTGCACCTTAACTTTATTTTTATTAATTAACATTTTTATAGTCACATAAAAGGGAAAATTAATCGCTTATTAAACATTTTACAAGTTATCATGAGTCAAATAATTGAATTCGCCCTCTTTATTAATATTACAAAAACTAAGATTTACTTTATTTTATTTTATTATCGTTTCACTACCAAAATAAAAATATATAATTAAAATTAATAAATTTTATTATTTAATATTTAAATATCAAATAATTTTTAGTGAAATTTTAAAGTAAATATAATTGTAAATAGTAATTTGTTCTATTAAAAATATTTTTATTAAAAGATTAAAAATATAAACTAAAATCAAGAATAAAAATTTTGATAAGATTTTAAAAAATGATACTCTAAACATTTTATCGTTGATAGCCTATTTTAAATATATATATATATGTTTAAGTTATTAAATGATAACTATGTAATCATGAAGTAATTAAGGCAATCATATATGTCTTTATGATATTTAGATGTCCATTAAAGAGTATTGTATGTTGTTAATAAGTGCACAATGAAATTTTGAGAAGTGGTAAAATTATATAGAAAAATTCAACACTAAAGATAGTGACCCTCTATCTTGATAAAATACAGCAAAACCTTTGTTTTGCATAAGAACAATTAGTAAATACTATTATTTTTATTATTAAAATTTTCAAGAAAATTTAATTTACACTGTAAAATTTTTAAGTACTTACAAAGAATTAAAACATTTCAAATTCATAATAGAATTGAGAGAATCTTTAATTTCATTAATTATTTGATGACATAATCATTTAAATTATTTTTTAATATTTAATAGGTACCATCACTGCCCAGCTTGAACTTAATTAATCATGGTGGGCTCTATTATAAATAAAGACCTTTCTTCCTCATTATTCTCTTTTATCTGCTCCTCTTCCCCACTGGAGTTCTTTCTATAGATTTCAAGTCTATAATAGTCATAAATGTACATATTTCAATGATGATCCTGCCATTATATAGTAATTTTCAAAATTTTATAACAATTTTGCTAGTTATGAAAAAGAGAAGCTATGCGAGTAGAGTCAAGGAACTTGGTGACTTGGTTGTAGATTGGAAACTATGAATCAAAGAACTTGGCTATGGAATCATTACTTATACTGCTTCAAGAGGATGACAAGAATGTTATGATATATTTTAAGTAAGGTATTGCTTCTTTGCTAGTTCATTCATTAGAATCCAGGTTTTTAGAGATGAAGGAGAAAACTATGATTGTAATTTCAAGAATTTTTGGTTTAGATAGTAGTAAACATGTGTTGATTTTAAAATGGATGTAATATTTCAATCATTTGTTTCAAGTTTTAGAATCGAGAGGTAGATTTGCTTAGGAAAAGCCTATATTACTCTTTGAGCTTTAAGCTTTTCTAAAGAGAGCATTAAGGTAGTATGGTTTAATGGTGGGATTTAATTGCTTTTTTTATAGGATTTCTTGGAGATACAGTCTTGATTTGTAGGTGTTTTCAATAAGGAATTTGAAAAATCTCACTATGTTTGCATAATTAAAAGAGAATTTAATCAAATAAAATGCAATCTTTATTCTTATTAATCATGAAATATTTTGAAATTGCTTTAACATAAGACGAAGTTTTTGAATGTTTATGTAATTTGGCTGTAGATGATGAAAAATTGAAGCTCTTGGTTGGTAATGAATGTAGGAATGAATATATAGAAATTTTTTGGGATTTTGATAATCCTCTAATGAGTCTTAAAGTTGTTGAATTATTAAGACACTTTACTTCTCCAACTATTAATGAAGTTTTATTTTTGATGGGATTGTATTGATTTATAAGTTATTGGTGTAAGAAACGTGTAAGATTTTAATAAAATTCAACATATAAGTTCAAATCAATCATGTCAGATTATCAAGTATAAACTTAATTACAAAAGCATACTTAAATCTATTGAAATAGTTGTGAATGAGGTGTTTTGGCTCCTTTTTACTTTTAGCCTTTTAAGAGATATGTATAGGTTGTTTACCTTTTTTAAAGATGGGATTTCATAAAAGAAATCCTTATCCTCTCTTAGGGACTTTAATTACTTATTTATATGTATAATGCTCATTCTTAATTTGTCCATTATAGGTTAGGAATATAATACTAGGGTTTTTATACATATAATAGCTTATACTTAATTAGATTATTTACACCCATTAACTCAAAACTTTATTATATCACTTTTAATCTTGGTTCAAATCTTATAATAGCCCATGACATGTAATTATATATGTAAATCCATTAAAATTGTAACAACCTTCCACTTATACTACATATCTATAATTCTTTATGATTACATGTCATAATAAATCCTTGAAGTTGCTATTATTATAAAATTATCTTTAAATAATCTGGTTCATCAATCATATTAATGTAGGGTTAAAGAGATCTTCGTTATAATTATCATGACTAAACCCATCAACGGTCAAATACATCAATCAAATTAATGACATAGATCAAGTATAGATGTGTGGCATGGAAATTTCATGTCATGTGATCAAAATAAGCCTATTTCTAACTAGTCTTACCTTATTTCTTAATGAAAACAAACCAAATAAAATTAGAGTGTAAACTCATAAAATTCTTTACGGTATAATAGTTACTCTTAAATATTCGTAGAACATGTCTATAACCATAAGTATCCATAAAATACATACTCTCAGTAAACTAACATATCATCAAATGACATAACAACATTTTAAGTGGTGTGTTCATGAAATACCTTGAGTGGTAAACCTTTAATTAATGCATCTCTAATCATGGAATTTGTCTTAATATGTTCTATAGATTACGAATTTATTATCATAAAGTAAGTTTGTAAAATACAGCATTACAGACTTATTATTATAAAAATAACTTTAATGGACTTTCAATGTCATATATAATTCTCAGCTCAATGACAAAGTTTCATCACAATATTCCATGGTTGGATACCTCATAACATGCTACAAACTCAGTTTCCATAGAAGAAGAGGATATGAGTGTCGGCTTAGTACTTATCTGAGAAATAACTCCTCTAACAAGTAGGTAGATATAGCCTAAAGTGGATCTATGACTATCTTTGCATCCTAGGAAATCAGAGTCAGAATACTTAATGATCTCTAATTTATTTGATCTTTTATATGTGAGCATGTAGTCTTTTATTTTTTTAATATATCATATAACTCTTTTGGCTGCTTTCTAATGATCCATTCCTAGATTGCTCAAATATCTACCTAACAGTCTAACGATATACATAATATCCAAATACTTAAATCATTCTTAAGGCATTAATTGAGACTAAATTGGTCTCCTTTAACAATAAGGGTATCACCTAGTTTACAATCATGCATGTCAAATCTCGTAAGTACCTTTTTGATATATCTCTTTTTTTATAACCTTAAAATATCTCAAGAATGATCTCGGTGTATTTAAATTCCTAATATAAAAGAGGCTTTATTAAGATCTTTCATCTCAAAATTCTTTGATAGACTGGCAAGAAATATTTTATCAACATATAAAACCAGAAAAATATACTTACTCCTACTAAACTTATGGCATATATAGACATCATACAAATTCATTTAAAAATAAAAAGATATGATAACTTATTGAAACTTGTAATACCGTTGACAAGAAGCTTACTTAAGTCCATATATATATCTTTAAATTGTAAACCATTTGCTTTGAATCTTTATAAACAAAATTTCTATGTTGCTCTATATAAATTATTCCATTAATGTCACCATTGAGGAATGCTATCTTAACATCTATCTAATATAACTCAACATCAAAATGTGCCATAAATGCCATTATAATCTTAAAAGAATCTCTTTTGAAGACAAACATTATATCTTTTCACATTGCCTTTTGAATCCCTTTTTGTCTTAAATATCCTTTTACACCTTTAGGCAATAAGACAATATCTCAAACATCATTGTCTCTTATAGGCTTAATTTCCTCATTTATTACATTAATCCACTGTTGAGAAATAAAAATTTTAATGGTTTCAAGAAAGTTGGTTAGATCATCTTCAACTGTGTTAGTGTCCATATCATGTTCTTGTAGAAAGACCTCCCTACTTAAGTCCCTTATAAGAACTTTCATCCCAAAAGCTCTCAACTCTCTCAAAGTTGTCTCTCCTCTTGAATGAATTGAGTCTTAGCTCTACTGAGCTATTTATGGGCACTTTTGCTTGGAAAGCAAGTATAAAGTAACTATAAATCTCACAATCCTAGTTTATCTCAACAACTAAAATCACATCCCAATCAAATTACATCACACTGACTAATAAAAAGACATCCCCTTCCTAATAAGAATCTTCTTATTGGTTACAATAGATCATATCTAACAAGATAGATATTACAAAACAACTTGGAAGATTGAATCCTTATCCTCGAAGATCTCTATTATCTTTAGATGATTCTCCCATATGGCATTTATATTTTAGAGTTGATTTTTATCATAATTTGAACTTCAAATTGATCTTCACCACTTTACTAAGTGCCACATCATCCAGTTACCACATCATTGTTGATGTGTTTTGCAAGTCATCATCTGCCTATCCATATATAGGTATATTAATGCACATCTATATTTAAGTTTGTTTGTCATAATCTTAGCTCACTCATGGTGTAGTCCCATCACCCAATGACTAAGTATTGCTATAATTCGAGTCAGCATAAAGCCTAACAGAATTTATGTACCTTTGACCTTTCTCGATAAAGAAAAGTGTCTATGTTCACTCTCACACATCGTCGAGTCTCATATAACTTAGTGCACTAACTTTGTGCAACCTTACAATTGAATCTCATGTCTCGTAGAAGATTTCTACCAACGCATGCCAACATGTGCCAAATCTCACCTACTCTCAAGATTTCCTTGATGCATCTTGCTTTGTTTTGGTCGTCTACTCATAAGACTTTGCCTTATTCCCTTGTCAAACATGCCTTCTGTTAGGGGTCAAATTGATATAGTTTTAATGGTTAATTTTTTGAATTATGACCCTTAATTCAATGCTTAATTGTTAAATTTAAGTGTTATTATGTTTAATTTGCAGAATGGAGCTTAATGAGGAAAATTAAAGCAAAAAAATGAAGAAAATCTCTTTGTTCTACCCATTAACGGCCCCCCTAAGAGGGTTCCATTGATTGAAGAACAAAGGGTCGTTTAAGGGTTTAGCATTTGACCATTAACAGCACCCTGAGGGGGTGCCGTTGTACACAGAGTCAACAATTTCAGCTCCAAATCTTGAAGATTTCAACTCTGGCGTGTCTC
>JAOXYD010243489.1:0-16926 GCA_028565735.1 Pinacopodium congolense
TTTTTCTTTTTCTTGGTTTCTTTTATAGGTATGTTAGTGGGTTGTGATCTTTCTCATTAAGACTGACATGGTCTACTCATTTCAAGGGAGTGTAGGGGTGGGGAAAAAGTTCAAATTTTCTTGCATTTGAATTATTATAAATTTAATTGTGATTATTTAAATTTTTATCTTAAAATGATCTTGGTTATTAGTTAATTGTTAATTGTATCATTTTAATTCAAGATGCTTTTGACTTTGTTGAACATTAACCGATTCTTGAATGATTTTTAACCTTGATTTTTTTCATTTTTCTTTTCATTGACTACTAGATAATAAATTCCTAACTATCTAACTATAAATTAGGGTGAGTTAAATTCGAACCATATAGAGCTAATTAGTGCCAACGTTATTTCTAATGTTGTGTTAAAGAAAATAAAAAGAAATAAAAATCTCCTAGTTTCATAAAAGTAAAGCAAACAAACAATATCACTAAGAAACTAATGCAGATAAACAAGAATTCAAAATAGTAATAAATAGATAACAGTGAAAGAAAGATGGGAAAAATATATTTCTAGGATTCAAGAATTACAATTGATCATCAAAAACATAAAGATTGTTTCTTCTTTTTTGTTTTTTGTTTTTTATTTTTTTTGTTTTTTGTTTTTTGTTTTTGTTTTTTTTGTTTTTGTCTAAGATGCTAGCTTATAGACACAAATAAGCTCTTATGTCCTATGTTCCACCAATTTTAGATAAATCTAGTATGGTTGAAAATTTATCCCTAGTTATGTGACAACTTAGAACAAGCTTTCTAAATTTAATGATACAACATCACTAAAAACTAGGGAACAGTTAACTTAGGCTATAAACTTGCAAGCTAGGATCATTTAACCTAAAGAATTGAAACTTTAAGCTAAGTTGATTAAGTTTCTCTTATAAAATCAAGTATCCTATTGCTACTTGCGATATTTACTAATAACAATTTTTAATAAAAAGTTTATACCTAACAATTGAACTAGAAATCACAAATAAGATGACCAAACCTATGAAACAATATTTAATTCATGACATTAAACTAGAGTTCCAACTCAATCTTAGCATAAAACATAATTCCTATTAAAGAGAACTATCCTATATCAGTTTTCACAATTGTAAACTCATCATCCCTTAAATATCTTCTTACCTAAAAAAGATCTATCCTAGCATATTGAAATTAACTAAAATAGAGAATAAATGGCAAGAAAACATACAAAAATAAAAAAGGAAGTTATTGGAATTAAAAATAAAGCAATCTATTTAACAAATATCAAAGGTTCATAAACTATATAATAAAACCCAATTGCAAAACATAAAAATACTAGAATAAAAGTATAACTATAGCTAAAGAATACTAAAAACAAGATAAATTTGAATTTATAATCTATCTAGAGCATAAAAAAATATTATCGTCAACTAAAACTTGAATGGAAAGCTTAAAGCATTGAAACAAAGGAAAAGATGAAACAAATGGTGACTATCTGAAAGAGAAATGAAAAGCTACTGAAAATAGTCTCTGTCCATCCTTAAATATGCCAAAAATAGGGTTTGCGATAATTGGTGGAGTAAAATTTTAGTTTTCCTTTATTTTTTATTTTCTAGATGTTAAACGATGGTTAATAATACCCTAAATGCCCCTTGTCAAACCACTTTTAAAGATCTGGAAACCTGGCCATAAATGATGGTTCTGAGGACTTAAGCGCCATTGATCAGATGCAAAAACTATCGTTTAAGTTACTATCCAGCATCCTCGTACTCTAATTCTTCTCCAAACTTATCCCTTTCAACTAGTATTTGTGTCCAATGATCAATCCTACATTTAAACTTAGAATGAACACAAATTAGGCACCTATACATAAAAAATAGGGATGAAAGGAAATATCCTAAAATGCTTTCTTATCAAATGCCCCTATATTTGAACTATTAATTGTCCTTAAGCAATGACTCAAACATTCTACTCAAATAATCTAAATTAGAAGTCTTAAGTTAATTTGAGTATAAACAAAAACCAACTAAATCCATTGATTTAGTGCACAATGTTCAACTCCATCATGACAAAAACATCATTAAACACACACAAAGCATAAAGTTCGTAAAGAAGCAACCCTTAACTCATAATATCAAGCATCTAAGCAATTTTATATAGACCATCGTATAGATATAGTCAAGGATTTTCAAGACAACAAAAAAACCATATATTCAACTTTGGAGCATTTCCTCAAAGGTCACCTAGTATTTTTATGCGAAGACAAACACCTTGTCATGAATTATTACAATTACTCAACTAGGATACTCCTTTTTATCTTGTTTAAGATGTCATCTAACTTTTTTACGTGAAGGTGAACAGTTTGTCATGAACACCCTCAACTACTAGGTTAGATCTCACTTTCAAATGGCTACTATTACCACTCATAACTTCAACCTTTATGTTAGTTTAAAGATAGTAGAGTGAAAAACATGCTCTTTGATTTAAACAAACATACTTTTTTTAAACACTTTTTACGCAAAATTTAACACAATATACCACTCTAATACATTTAGAAAACTTAACTACAATTCTTAATACCTTCACACCCATTAACTCAATCTAACCTCAAAACTCATTTATATCAATTTTCAATACTTCATTTCACACATACTTTAACATACACATACATCACATTAATTCCCTAATGGTATTTTGGTGTATTAAAAGGATCATTAAAAATCATTAACATACAACTCCTATTGATTATGCATCCTAATGTACAAAATCACTAACCATGGATGCAAGATGCATGATGTGAACTCTTTCAACACAATGAAAAACAAAGATGAGACTTACAATAAAAAATACAAATGAAATCCTATTTACTTTTACTGTCTTGGAGCTGGATCTTTCATCTATCAACTTGATTTTCATTAATCACCACTTTTTCCCCAATGCTTCATTTGGGCCCTAAATCATGCTTCTTAATAAGCTTAACCTCCAAACACATACTTTATCTTGAAATCAAACTTTTCAATACATCAAACATAATAAACACATTAATAGTAACATTTTTTCATCATCAAAACTAGGTGGAACTACCATTGGTTCAACAATCTCCCTCTTTTTTATGATGACAAAACTAAGTAATATTAGAAAAAATAACATGCAAAACATGTACACATCAAACTATTTTGCTCCCCTTTAAATTAATATCATATAAATTCTCCCCCTTTTTGGATTCATAAAAAATTTTAATTTCTTAAAGACAAATCCTAATACCAATCAATCTTTCCTAATTTCACTTGACAACTTCTATGGCTTTATATCACATCATTAAAAATCATAAATATTCAAATATTCACCAATATCATTAATTCTTAGTTAATTCATAAAAATATCATAATCTTATGGCATTAACATTACCGAAAATTCAAACTTATCATCACATATCTGAAACTCATTTTAAAACCATAAAACCTAGACAAAAACTCAAATACTACTTAATGATTTCAAAAGATGCTCCCTTTTTATATAATAGCCAAAGTAATGAAACAATCATATTTCAAACACAACAAGACCATAATTACATATCCAAAAACATATATTACTAATTTTTACTTTCTCCCTATAAATTAACTGTAATTTAACAATAATTTCAATACACTAAAATTTTATAAACTCAAAAATTTTTAACCTCTTTTTTTTTCAAAATTTAACCAATTAAAAAATTAAATTCATTATAACTCCCCCTAAGTTGTTAAAATTCATTATTCCTCTTAAATTCATGCATTATGTTCATTAAAATGTAAAATCCCCAAGTAAGGCTTAATATCACATCTAAGCCTCCCTTAACCATGGCAAGTCATAAAAAACTCAACAGCCAAGTCTTATGCAATTTAATGATCAAATTTAATTTCAATGTTCTAAACACATAGGCTCCCCCTAAGTTTATGTGTTTCAAGTTAATTTATGAGCCAACATACTCTCAAGCTTTTCCATCTTTGTATAAACCAAAATCAACATACTGTGCTCATCAAGATTGTCGATGCACTACCTTAATTTAACAATTTTATAATCTCCCTTCTTATAGATTGAAAATAATATAAATTCATCAATCATACGAAATTTCCCTTAAAAATAATTTAAAAGGCGTTATCTTTTAATAATATTGCAAACCTATAAGCATCTAGAATGAATCATCTAAATTTAAATTTCATATGCAAGTCTATAAACATCAAATATGAACTAGTCAAATTCAAATATCATCTATCAAGCTACCATCATAACATAGGGAGTTATAAGAAAGAGAACTAATAATTATAAATTGAATCAAATATGACATACACAATCAAAGATACAAATAATATCTTATATCAAACATCTAAACCCTTTTCATAATAACATAAGATAAACCTATTAAAATTTGTCAAAGTTCAATATTCATAAAAATTATCAAGCCTTACCCTTTAGTTAATAGTTTTGTAAATTCTTCTACAAATATCAAAAGCTCCGGCTTTACAAAAACAACAATTTCTCCTTTTCTTATAAAAATAAGTTTATAAGAATTTAAAAGTTTTAATGATTATGAGGAGACCTAAATATTACAAATATAATGCAAACTTCAACACTTAAAATCTTAATCTAATGCCAAAATACTTCTACATATTTTTTATGTAAGGCATACAAAAATCATATTCATACACAATTTTATGCAAGTTCCAATTTTCTTCTAAATATGCAAACTCTGTTCATGAAAGATTTATTCTTTCCCTTTAATTTCAAATTGAGCTAGGATACATCATTCATGACTCAAAAATATTAAAAATATTCAATCATCTAATACCACTCAATATGATCATTCATAATGTTAAGAATCATCTAATTTTATTTTATGTACTAATGACACGAAATATAGCATTAAAGAGATCATATGCCTCCCTTTTTTGTATCACCATTTGACCTTTGATTTCTTCCTTTCTTTTGTTCAATAATGTTTCTTGGAGATTGTTCTTTTGTTTTTGGAGATACCTTTGATGTTTATAGGCCTATAAAACAAAATTTGACGAATCTTTGATATCCATACTAGTTTGGATCCTTAGGGGTTAATAGCCTTTCTTTCATACAAACCTTTTGGCATAGCACTCCAACTTCCTAGCTTATCATATCAAAACTTCTAAACATGTCCATAATGTCCCCAATAGTTGCAATTCCAGGGTGCATGACTAACAAATGTATGTCTATATGCATATTTAGAACTTGAATCATTATAACTCTTAGGTGTATGATACTGGGGCATAGCTTAGGTGTTTTGTCTAACTTGGTATAATCATATTCTAGATCTTATATCATTATGTGTCATTCTTTGATAAAAATGGGATTTATGATATGAATGAAACATATTTTAAGGTTCACATGCATATATATAAGGAGTATGGAAGTGTATTGGGCCACTTTGTCTCACATTAGGCCTAAATGCATCATTTTATTCTTTTAAATTACTATAGAGATTATGTATATTTTTGTTAGCATGCATTTCTTTCCTAGATCTTGGTCTTGATACCTATATGAATGTATGATGTTGTTTACTATAATGGGAATTTTCATCATTTCTATTTATGGCCTAGGTACTTATTTCTATTCTAAATTCTTTCCGTTAATGAATTTAGTTTTACTACTTAATGAAGCATTCACATTGATAAATCCTAGACCAAATATCATTTCAAGGTTTTTCGCTACTAAAAATGCACTCTAACCTTGGTGAATTTGGAAAATGACTTATTTGGGGTTTCTATCTCTTTTCTTAGTGATGCATTCTTTTCTCTTAATTTTTGCTTAACCTCATCCACATTTTTTAATTCTACTTGTTTCTTCAAGGATGTATTTCCCTCTATCAATTTTTGCATATCATTATTTTTCCTTATTCTTTGATTCTTGAATGCTATGTAATTCATTTTTTAATTGTTCATTCTCTAGCTTTCATGTGTCTAGAATTTTAAATGTTTCCTTATGCCTATAAGGCATCTTTTTCTTTTTCTTAATCATTGCTTCTAAGAGTTTCACTAATTCATCATATGTTAACTCATCTACACCATCATTATCATCACTATGTTAATTCTAGCATGTAGGTATTTTATCATTATATGTATAAGAATTTTAATTTGATTGTACCTCATTAGTTAGGAAAAATATATGAGCTACTTGTTCATGCTCACATAAATATAATAATATAATAAACATTAATATATTGAAAAAAATAACTTGAAAAATTAAAGAGATAGGAAAAGAAGGTGTAAACTAAATTTATAATGGTTTAGTGTTAGCTCCACACCTATGTCCAATTCCCAGCTCCTTGTTTGGAATTTAACTTTCAGTAAGATCTTTACAAGCTCTTTCCTTTTTCACAAGCTCTAGGATAACCTTTACAAGCAGTTTCTTTTTCTACAGGCATAAGTGTAATACTTATAAGCACTCACTTTTCCCATAAGCATAAGTGTAACGCTTTACAATTTCACTCTTAATTATACCACCCCTCAAAATACACTTTAAAATATTTCACTCTTGACCAATCTAAGATTTTAAAGAGACTAAAAAATATACTAAAGAATGAATACAACGACACACATAAAAAGCAACACCAAAATTCACAAACCAATGATCAAAACACTTCTCTTTGTATTTCTCACACACTTGATTCAATACACATTCAATGGATGCCTTACACATGTACTAGCATACCTTTTTATAGGTGAAATTCTACCAACTAGCCATTTATAACCATTAGTACCTATTTAATTTTCATTTACTTAATTTTTTAATAGCAACTAGCTATTGATGCACGTATGCTATAGGTATTGGTCAATCAAGCTACATGTATTAATCTACCAATGACTGGTCAACCGATACACATCCATCAATTGATCAAAGCCCTAAACTTCTAAATACTAGTCAACTAAATCACACCCACTAGTCGATTTGTCAGTGGTCAACTAATCCCTACACAAACAAAGGGACTAATTTCCTTGATATTAGCCACTATCCACCCCAACATTGTCTTTTACTCCCTTAACACTCTAATAAGCTTCTCTTCCAATGTTGAAGTGAGAGTGCTTTCTATGATCATAGGAAGAGTGTTATTGGCCCCCAAAATATGTGTACCTGATATGGTCTATTAATGGCTTCAACTCCACTTTTAAGGCCTGCACAACCAATTAGTATAAATAGGCAAATCTAAAATGAAGTTGCATACCTGCCAGAATGCTAGAGAAGAATCTCTAAAGCCGTGATGACTTCCTCCATCTCTTCTCTAATATCAAATTTATTCTTTAAGTGATCATATGTCTCTTTTTCCATAGGGGTCACCAACACTACTTCTAGAAGATCATTTGAAGAAAAAAAGACAGTTTTTCTACCAAAGATTCAATAATGTTTAACCTGAAGACCGATTCATAATATAAGAGACATTGCATAGCATTGAAGATCTTGAATATGATAACCTCTCCATTAAACTCCATGGTTAACACCTTGCTATGGACATCTATCTTGGTTTGACATGTCTTCAAGAATGATCTTCCTAGAAGGATCATTGAAGAACTTGAAGACTCCTCATCCTACATCTCTAATACATGGAAATCTATAGGGAAAAAGAGCTTGTTCACTTACACCAAAACATCCTCAATAACTGGATTAGTGTAAGTGTTAAACCTGACAATCAATTGAATGATAATGCGAGTGTTTTTTTAAAGGATCAAGGCTAAGAGCTTTAAATACAGAAAGGGGAATAACATTAATTGAATTGCATCGGAACTACTTCTTTATTGAGGGTTCCCATACCTAAATTTAGGATGATCCTTTCACCTTAGATTGTTGGTGTGAGCGAAAGGATCATACCTTCGTTATACTCCTTGAAATCCCCCAATAGCATTGACCTATTGTCTATACTACAAGGTAAGACATGCATTAGTAGAATAACTTAAAAGTTTACACATACCATATACCTTGGTTGGCCATTTGCCCATTACTACTTGCTCCACTAAAGAAGTCAAATTGGCCACCTATTGCTCTAACTTCAAAATTGAATCTTCCTTAACTTGTTTTGTTGAGGGAAAAATACTATTTCTATTGCCTCAATATTATGAATTAGCTATCATTATTGTGATTATGTTCTTTTCACCCTCCAACGTTTTGTCTACAAAAGCGCCACCACCGCAACGTCGATCATGTTCATATCCAAAAGTATTAGATCCTCATAAAAATGTTGAATTAAAGGTTGTTCACATATCTAATAGTTTGGACAAATATTACATAGCTTTTTGAAACACTCCCAATAATCATGTAAAGACTCTTCTGTGTCTTGCCTAATGCCATAGATCTTCTTTTAGATGTTGGTTGCTCCTAAGGAAGGAAAGTACTTCTCAAAGAATGCTTACTGCATCCGCTCTTATGTGGTGTCTGACTCGTTGGTAAGTCGTATAACCATCCTTTGGCTGCATCATCTAATGCAAAAGGGAATGCCTTCAACTTGAGTTGATCCACCATGACTACTGTTAGGATTAGATTTTAATGCCTTTTCACATCAATTTTACACCAAAATTGATGTTTAATTGCTCCAACTTGATGTTAAAATGTCTAAATACCATTTACATTCATATATATGTAGATTAGAAGCGAAAACATCAAGAAAATTTTAAAAAAAGACAAGAAAAAATAAAAAATCAGGAGTAAAATGACACTTCAACCAACCTGCAGTTTTACTCAACTAGGCATCGTTTTACTCATGTTCTAGAGACTTAAAAGGAGGTGTTCCTGAGACACCGTTTGACTCTAATCAAGTGTCATTTTGGTAGCTATCATGTGTTTTTCAGAGCCAACTTGCTCCAACTTGTGTTATAACTTATGCCACTTGTTCCTACGTGCAACCAACATATACAAGAAGATATAGGAATCAAATTTTCAGTAACTAACACGAATTTGAAAGGAGAATTCAGATCAAAATAGATTCTCTTGTTCTTCTTTTTCTTTTCCTTCTCTTTTCCAGCTCTTGTATATTTTAATTTTAGATTGTTTTAAGAATTCTCAGGAGTTGTTTAAGGTGATTAGAGGTTACCTAACACTTTGTATCATCATTTGGTCAAATCTAAACCCTTCTTTACCTTATTTCATCTCTTTTATTTATATACATGCATGAACTTGGGCTGTCTTGATTTCAATCCAAATTTCTTCTATTTTTATGATGTTTTGAGCTAAATTATAGCTTTAGACAGGTTCTTTAATGTCTTAAGTGCATGAATAACACATAGTTGGATCATAATCTTTGTTTATGTGAGTGTTTAATGCTTATTTTAGGTTGGCTACTTAAGATATGATTAAAGATGGTTTAGGATTTGACAATCTCTACCTAAATCATTGGAAAAATCTATAAACAACATGGTTTAATCCTTGAATCCAAGAAATCTACCTTAGTTATCATGAGGGAACTAATCTTAAATGAAATTTAGAATTAGAACTTCTTTAACTTTAAGCCTAATTCCTATGACTTAATGAAATTACCAAAGATCAATTTAGAATAGTTAGAGATAAGACAATGACTTAAACATAACTTGTCTTGAACTAGTGAAGTCCTTAGATTAGAGATTACAACATTTCATAACTTGCTTAAGTCATTTTAAATCTAGTCCTTAGAAATTCAATTATTTGGTAATCCTTAGATAATTTGGAATTCAATTACAAAGTTGGAAAGTTTTTAGGTGTTTTTATTTTGTCTTGAGTCTATCTAACCCTTTAGTTTTAAGCCCTTGGTTTTCTTAGATAATTGTGATCCAATTTCCTTAGAAGTCACCAATACACATTCTCTTTGTGGGTTCGATGATCAAAGTCTTAAAAAACATTCCACTTTAGTACTTCTGACTGGTACACTACCGATAAGTTGATTTGGTATTGGATTTAAATTAAATGTTAATTTATTATTTTATTTGAGCTAAAAAAGTGATACCAAATCGACTTAGCATAGAACAACAATTGAAGTTGAAGTAATAAGGATTTTTAGGTTATTATTTGAGATTGGAAATTATTTAGTTTTTAAAGTGACTTATGTTATATCATCTTTTAGATGGAATTTGGTTTTTATTTTCTTTTTAAACAATGCTGATTATTTTTTTTAGAAATGGATAGTTTAGTATTTTCATTAATCAAAACTTATTAATTCCAATTCTTTTTCTAGAATTGATAATGTAGTGACCCGATTCTTATATATAGGAATCCACTGTTTAAAGAGTCATTTCACATGCATAATTGTGAATTGGAATAATGTTAAATGTGTTAGATGCTTTTAATTGATCATTTCCGAGTATAGCTGATTTTAATGTGATTATCATCCAAATGTGAATTATTTGTGTCTTAACTTATGAATTTATGATTTTGAATGAGTAAATGAATTAAAATTGAGGGATTGGTTTGATGATAAATGCTTTAGGAAATAGAAAAGGTGAAATTATGGAATTTCCTAAGGTTGTGTTGATGGGTTTTTGATTTTGAAGTCATTGGAGTCAAGATTTGATTTTAGGGTTAAAATTGAATCTGAATTTTCGACCCATTTTCTATCTTAATAGGGTGAAAATTTGAAGGAGAATAAGGAAGGATTGTTGTAGATCTAATTTGTAATTAGATGTTGGTGAAAGAATCAGGTCCAAATGATAAGTAAAATGAAAGTTATAGTTGTTTTACTGAATCTATTCATTTTAAACTAGGACTTTGGAGTCTGAATTAGGTTGAGCATGAAACATAAAATTTTTTCATATATTTCTTTTGGGTCAGCTTGTAAAATTTCATGATCAAATGATGAGTGATTAGTGAGTTATGGTGAGTTAAACAAGGCATGACAAGTGGAAGAGAGTGATTGGTGGGGTATAAACTATTGAGAATGTGACATTTGGACCAACTATGTTTAATTGCTTATCACCATTGGTTTTTAACCCTTTTGAGTCCAATTTCTGAATATTTTCTTCTTCCTCCTTCGTAACCTTCAATCCCTAACCCTAACCTACATGATTCTTGCCAAAATCAAGCCAAACCTTGGGGTGTTTTGTAGATCTTGTTGAGCTCTTCCATACCCCTCTTCTCCTACCTTGTTTGGAGCATGGATTTGCATGGTTTAGGGAGCTACAAAGTGATGGGTTTGGAGTAGAACAATTAAGTATATGTTCCCTCTTGATAAAGCATGTAAACATGAGATGTATGTAAGTGTGTAGAGCTGAAATAGGCATGAGATTGGAACAATATACATGAAACCCGAGGTTAATTTGATATTTATCCTTTCGACCCATTTTTCATGAACTTAGGACTCGAATCTGAATGAACCTTAAGAAGGAACATTATATATCTAGATTTTAGTGATATCTTGGTAAAAGAAGCATGCAAAAAGGATGAATATAACTAGAGTTATGATCATTCTTCCGAAACTTCCTGTGAGATATCCTGTTCTGGGAAACTTGAATTGTGTCTTGATTTTTAGAGGTAATTAAGGCCCAAATTTGGAGTAGGTCAAAACATCATAATTGTCTAGTAATGTCTTAGTGGCACATTGATCAAAGCATCACGATGATTGAATGCGTATAACGTAAGTTATGGTCATTAACCTGAAACTACCTTTAGTGAAACCCTAAATCTGGAATAGAAAGTTAAGTCCTGATGTTGAGGCATTTAGAGGCTAAATGAGAAAGACCTTAAAGCATGAAAGATGTAGATATGGATCTTAACTTGAATATGAAAGAGTCATGTAATTTGGATTAGTTTATTGAAAGTTTTGCACATTTTTCTGAAGTGAGGTCATAGTGAACTTAAAAAATGAGAGTCTTTCAATGAATGTAGAATAGATTGCTAGAAGATTCGAGAAGTTTTGATTATAAGATGATGATATATATATTAAAGATTGGATGGTTTGGCATTAATGTGTATAAATAAGGTTTTTTAGAAGTGAGTGAAAATGAATCGAGCAAGCGTTATTCATGGCATATTCATACATGCGTAATTGACCATTATTCAATTGAACCAATAATAATATCAGTGTTTGTAATGCAACTATAGGAGAGCTCTTTGAGCAGCATCCAGATGTGACTTGAATTTCTTGACATTGAATTTCTGGAGATCACTGTAAGTTGGACTAGAGTGCATAATCACTCTATATGCTGTGTCTAATCCAGTTATTTCAATTCCTACTTTTATTTAAAATTGTGAACGCTGATCTAATCACGTATATCTAATGTGGAGGTATAAGGTGGTGTGTCTACTACTATTCGGAACACTGAGTGTCCAAGGATGTTCAGTATTGGTAATACATTAGAAGTGCTAACTTATACATGAACTCTGAGACCTACATGCTTAACTGTTATAAATGTCAGACTCTAATATGATAATAGTATTATGTATATGTGTTTTACATGTGCTCCCATTTTGATTTGATCGAAACTGCCTGATAATGCGTGATTCCCAACCAAGGGTTTAATGCTGGACTTAGGCTCAATGATTCTGAAAATGCGAATTGTATGTGTATTTTGCTTGATTGACTGATTGTATGATCTGTAATGTGTTGCTTTACATTCATGAAATGCATGACCATATTAATGGCATTGTGACTGAGGTGATCAGACTAGCTGCAGTTTGGTGTGGGGCTTATGCCCGTGGTTGGAATAAGCCTTAGGCTCAGATATGTGTGGACTTTCTTTCCACTACAGATCGGAGTTGGTACCTAAAGAACGAACCCAGTATCAGCTACTGATATGGGACAGTAAATGGCAGAAAGTCACAACAAAATAAAAAGAAAATCGAGTCTCATGTGCATCTATAATTGTATTATCACATGATAGAATGCCATTGTATAATCATACTTTGATATGCCAACACATGAAAAATGTGATTTTAATCATGATGATTATATGATTTTAGTGTTATATGCTAATGTGTTGATAGACTGAGCACATCGATGATAGTCACTGATTGAGTTTTTCCTCAAAAACTCACTCCACTTTGAATTAAGGTCAGAGGGAACTTGACTCCTAGATTGATATCGTGTAAAGAGAGTGAGAGCTACGTACTGGGGTTTATAAACTTACCATGGATTAGAGGTTGGTTAGCAGAAGTTTCGAAGAGTCTAGATAGCATGTTTTTATTCTGTTTACTACTTTTGTACAATATTTTTGTATAAGTGAACACACTTTCAGTTTATGATAATGTATAAATGGAATTTATTTTAATGAAATATGAGTTTTGATGACTATGTTTCTTTTGATTATGTTGCATGATGCCTAAGGTAATTGCTCTAGCATGCTACTCTTCTAGGGTATTTATTCGGATATTCATCAAAATTTCGGGTAAGTGTCATATGAGAGTGGGATGTTGCAGATGACCTATATTTACTTGATATAAATGCCCCATCTAATGAATCCTTGCATGTTAATTCACATGTACTAAAAAATTGAAAAATCATAATTTTGCGTCATTATGGCATAAGCATTTTAGGCATATCTCTAAATAAAGAATGAAAAGGCTTACGTCAGATGGAATTCTTAATTAACTTGATATATCAAAGTTTGAGGTTTGTATCGAGTGTATTAAGGGAAATCAGCTAAACATAAAGAGATTAGATGCCAAAATAACTTCATATGACATGGTAAAGAGTATGACTATTCATATTATCTTACCATATTCGCTTTAGAAAGAGGCATTATAAATCGTAAATTATATTTTTAATAAAGTTTTAACTAAGACAACTAAAATCCCTTATAAATTATGGATAGGAAAAAAGCCTAGTATAAGGCAATTCCTAATGATTATATTGTCTTTTTCCAAGATCATGATATAGACATTAACATAGTAGAAGATGGTCTAATCAACATCCACGAAGCCATTGAAAGTTCTAATTCTCAAAATTAGATTGATGCAATGAATGAGGAAATTATGTCTATGAAAGAAAATGACGTTTGAGATCTTGTCTCATTGCCTGAAGTGTGAAATCCATTGGTTACAACTAGATATTTAAAACTAAAAGGGATTCAAAAGAAAATATGGAAAGATTTAAGGACCGTCTTACTGCAAAAGGTTTTACATAGAAATAAGGTATCGAATACAAAGAAATTTTCTCGTCAATATCTTCGAAAGATTCTTTTAGGATTATAATGGCACTTGTGGTATATTTTAGTATTAAGTTACATCAGATGGATATTAAGACAACATTTCTCAATGGAGATATTTATTAAACAATTTATATAGAGCAAACTGAAAGCTTTGTTTCTGAAGATTCAAAGCATATAATTTGCAAGTTAAAGAAATCTATCTATGGACTTAAGTAAGCTTCTCATCAATGGTATTACAAATTTCATTAGGTTGTCATCCCTTTTGATTTTAGATGAATCTGGTTAATGACAGTGTAGACCATAAGTTTAGTGGGAGTAAGTATATTTTTCTAGTTTTATATGTTGATGACATAGTGCTTGCCAACAATGATATAAGCTTATTGCATAAAACTAAGAAATTTATATGAAATAGTTTTGAGTTGAAAGATCTTGGTAAAGCCTCTTTTGTATTAGTAATTCAAATACATTAAGATCACTCTCAAGGTACTCTTGGGTTCTCACAAAAGAGCTATAATGAGAATGCATTTAAGAGGTTTGGCATGCAAGATTATAAACTAGGTAATACCCTTATAACTAAGGAGGCAAATTTAGTCTCAATCAATGCCCCAAGAATGATAAAAAAACTAAGGAAATACAAAAGATTCCTTATGCTTTGGCTATAGGGAGTCTAACACATACTTAAGTGTGTACGCATCAAGAAATTTCCTAGTTGTGAAAGAAAAAATTTATAGTGGCTAGTTGCCTATAGAACATATTGGAACAAACTCTATGATTTTGGATCTGCTAACTAAAAGTTTACCACCCAAGATCTTTTATGACCACACAAATCATATTGTTGTTTTATCATTGGATGATATGTTGGTTTAGTGGGAGTTTGCATACATTTATGGTTGCAAACATGTCTTATGGATTTTATATGATTTGGTACTTCAGTATAAAGAATTTTTTGATTTTATACTCTGATATGACCAGTTAGAAATAAGCATGTTAAAGATCATGTGACATGAAATTTCCATACTACACATCCATACTTGATCCATGTTGTTGATTTTATTGATTTATGTGACCATTTATGGGTTTAGTCACAATGATTGTTATGAAAATCCCTTTGATCCTACGTTGATATGATTAATGGACCAGATTATTTAAAGATGATTTTATAATAATATCACTTTTGAGCTCATAAGGTTTATTATAACATATAATTATAAAGAATTATATACATGTAGTTTAAGTGGGAGATTGTTGGATTTTTTTCTTTTGGACTTGCATATATATATATAATTATATGTCATAGGCTATTATAAGGTATGACCCAATATTAAAATGATTTAACAAAGTTTTAGATTATTATGTTTAAATTATCTAATTAAATTATAGTCCAAAATATGTATACAAACCCTAATGATATATTTCTAATTTATGATAGGTAAATTAGGAATAGACACTATACATATAAATATGTGGTTATGGTCCCTAAGAGAGGACTTAGAGTTTCTTTTCTTTTATCACATCAAAAGAAAAGATAGACAACTTAAAGACATCTTTTGGAAGATAAAAACCAAAGGAAACTATGTCATCCTAGAGACGATTATTCCGATGGATTCAGGTACACTTCCACTATCAAGTTACTCATAATAATCTAAAATGATAGATCTTAGCCTTATGTTGTGATTTTATTTAATCTTAAAACTTTGTCATGAATTGAACATAAACTGAGAAGGACACAATCTATCAGTCAAGTTATTCATCTTTTTAGCCTCTCGTGGTTGGTAAAGATACTAAAGAATGCTATGATAATGAAAACAATTAACACTTGACTATTAGCTAATGAAAATGTTAGCAATATATTGGCTTAGTCCTTATTGTTTACATGGTCCTTATTATTGTCATCTTGTATGTGATTATTGATTGAATCAAATTGAACAATCGGAATAATTATTATAATTATATAAATACTATTGAAGATGTTCGTAAGGGTATTAAATTAATACAATTTAATGAGATTAAAATATATGTCCGATATCGATGTCTTGTTATTATAGACGATGAATTATTGAGGTAATAAGGTTGCTAAAATAGGTATAATTGACAAGTAATTCAGTTATAGTTGACCCTAAATACACAATTCCCTTTATTGTTAATAGATGACATTTATGAATAGGGACTAAATACTCGATCCCTATTCATGGCCCCCCTTCACAACGCCTTCTACATTGACATAATTAAATTAAAGCGGGTGAGTGTGTTGTTTAACTGTATTTGTTAAGGGAGTCAAGCATGGATAGACAATAGTGTAATTGTGAGAAAATTAGATTGAGTTCACTACCTGATCTCCCTCGATTTCTTTGCTTTCAGACTGTAACACCCCAAAACATACCCTAATTGTAATTAACATAGTTAAATGTGGATTAAATGGTTAAATTGTGATTAATTGGAGAAAATAGTAAACAATTGTAAAATTGAGTTGTTATGATTGAAAAATCATAACTTTTGCTATAGACCTCTGATTGAGATTCTCTTTATATCAAATCTAAGGTAAGAAAGTCCTCTATATTTTCTTGTGAAATAGGAAAAACACAATTTGGACACCAAGGGGCTCCAAAATTGGATCTAAGTGAAGAAGATCATGATGAAAGGTAAGACATTACTATATTAGTGATTAATAAACAATTTTTTTCACCTAACCCCACTCACTCTTTCTTCTCCTCTCATGCACGACTTCACCTCTTTCCTACCTCCATTTGCAGCTGCCATCTCCTCCCCCTCTCATCTCCATTTTCATGATTTTCAAGCTTCATTTTCATACCATTTTGTTGA
>JAOXYD010243498.1:0-16926 GCA_028565735.1 Pinacopodium congolense
TCAAAAGCTCAGCCTTACCCTAATTGGAAGAGGTATATAAGGCCCATAAAGAGGTAGAGACAAAATGGGATAGTAGTCTTAGACATTTTTCTTGAGCTTTCTTCTTGTTTTGTTAAGATCTCTTCATGTTCTTAGTTAGGTTTAGCTAATATTTCATTTCCAATCACTTTATTTCATGGTTTTAGGTCGTGTTAGCTTTCAATTACAATTGTTTAATGTTTTCTTAGTGGTAATCACATTTTTTTTAATCTTTCTTTATAGTTAAGTTACTTATTGTTGGGTTTTACGGTTGAATGTTTTGAATATTGTAAGGAATCTTGATTATATATGAATAGATGATTTTCTCTTCCATCTTCTAGCCTTCATTTCACTAGTTTAAGCTTGGATTCTTATTTGTTTAAGATCTTCCCTTGTTAATTATTAGCTTGGGTGATATTTTATGTTGTGAGTTTTCATTTATTTTTAATGTTTTCGATTAATTTATGCTTGGTAGTTGAGATTTATACATTTTTCTAGGTTATAAAGTGTTTAAATTTAGTTTTTGTTCTATTTATGATGGCTAGAATTTTATGTTTTAATGCAACTAGTTTGGGTTTTATGAATAGGGTCGTGTTTAGTTGATTGTTACTATAAAAAGCTTAAGTTTTCATTAGATTAAGTACTTGTCTTAAATTTTCCAACTTTAATTTCATTTGATTAAGTATGGGTTATGTTTATTTAATCTTTGTTTTGATTAGTTTGAGTATGAGTGGCTAAATTCCCAGGGGTTTGAAGGTATTAAAGGGATGAAGTGTGATTATTTGTGAGAATGAAGCTGGGCTTGTATGGAACTTTGGTTTAATGTCAATAATTAGGAGTAATTTCTAAGCTTGATCATCCTTTATGTAATTTCCTAATCTAAATGCTAGGATTGAGCTTTGATACGGAATAGTCAATAACAATTTTTGAAAGTAGTAATAAACTAGTTGGATTTGTAGGCAAACTTAACCAATTAGTCTAAGATTCCAATCCTTTAGGTTATATTTTCCGAGTTTGCGAGTTAGTGGCCTAAGTCAGTTTTTCCTTATTGCTTAATGATTATTTGCTATTAAACTTAGAGAGTCGATTCGAGGTTATGGCGAAGTTAGGGGTATATCTAGAACTTGTTAGATTTACCTATTTTAGAGGAATATAGGATTTGAAAGCTTGTTCAGATCCATATGGTAACATCTTAACTAAAGCACCATTTATTTAGATTCGAGGATTGATAATAATCTTAGAATCCCTATGATACCTTAAGCCTATTTCTTCAATATTATTATTAGTTTATCATCTTTTTTCTTGTGTTTATCTCTTTAGTTGCATTCGTTACATTATAATTTATTTAGTTCTCATTGCATTAGGGGTTTTTATTTTTATTTTTCCATATAATATTTTAAATAGAATTTGCATCCTAACTCATTGTGATTCGACATTAGCTCATCGTACTGCATAGTTAGGAATTTATTATTATGTAGTTTGTGATGAGCTATAAGTACCTCCTTTTGAGCCATCCTCTAGTGATTAGATATCCATTCTTTTGAGGATCAAAAGTCATATGGAGTCTAGTATGGTTGTTATTATTTCTCAAATGGATCACATAGAGAAATGGTTGGAGAGTATAGAGGTGTAACAGTAAGTTGATGGTTCGAGTCCTAGTTTCTAGACATTAATGGATTACTCAAGTTGTTCATGGATTTATGCTTTTGTTATTTTCTTTTAGTGTTTTTTTAGATGTATTTTGTTTCCTTAGATATATTTTGGTTGCTTATCATGTATTTTTGGCTTCCAATGTACTTTGACTCCATTAGATACATTGACATGATATTTATTCTAAAGAGCATGGTTTCTATTGTTATTAACTCTTGTGCTTTCCTTTTTTTAATTATCATTTCTAGTATGCTGCAAGTAATGACGAGTTTCAATGTTCTCTTTAATATAGCATTAAATGAGATTATCATTATTATCTAGATGCTTTCTGTTTCCTTTTCTCCCATTTTGTGCTTTCTTACTTATTTTATGAACATTGGGGATAATTTTCAATTTAGGTGTGGGGGAGGAAATGATTGTTTCACACTTATGTTTATTTAACTGCAAGTATCTCACTTTATCATTTTTTTCAAGATAATCTATAATGTGTGCATTTTTTTCGATTTTGATGTATATAATTGAAATCTTTCCTTTTGATTTTAGTTATTTTGATGATTTAAGATGTTATATTCTTAATTAATCATGTTTATTAACAATGAACTTAGATTGCTTTATACTTTGGATAATGGATATGTAATGATTACATACTAACTTAGATTGCATTATGACTTTCTATGTATAAAATGTATATTTTCAAGGTGATTTGAAATTTATTTTAATCATTTTCATATCTTATTTAAGTTAAAATAAAAAATCAATAAAAAAGAAGTGAAAAATGAAATCAAAATGAAATAAAAAAGTGTGCTAAAAAGTAAACAGTGAGCAAGTTTCATTCACTCCTTTGGTTTCGAACTAACTAGTTGAAGTTAAAAAATAGTGTTAGTAGCCAGTTGATATGAAGTGACTCAATTAACTAATTGAGGGTGTTCATGAGAAAATATTTGTCTTTGTTTAAAAAGATTCAGTGACTTCTTAACTAAGCCATAAATTCTCTCACATTTATGTTTATGTTTATGCTTAATGTATAAATGATTGATTTTGTTTAAAAGTTGATTCATTTTACTTTGCAAATGTTCATTTTATATTTGGAAAAGACTTATTCAATTGAGGTTGAAGTCTGAAAGAATATGAAGTCATTTTAAGTTGTTTGTTAATTTACTTTCTTAATTAATTATATAATATCTTAATGATTTATTTGATGATTAATGATTAAAAAAAATATTTTCAATGATATTGTTTGATGAATTCTATAATTTTCTATGATTATATGTTATTTTGAAATTGATGATTGATTGATTTGCTTGAGAACAAGCAAATATTTAAGTGCAGGAAAAATTGGTAGGAGTTCATTTCATAGATTTCCACGATAATTTGATATAAATTCACCCCTATTTTTATGCTTTAATTGTTTAGTTAGTGTTTGAATTTGTTTAATTTATAGATTAAGCCCCAATTAAAGTGAAAATAAAGTTATGCCTTAATTGAAGTGAAAATCAAGGAAAATATGAAGATTGGAGCAAAATTAAGAGTAAAACGGTGGGCTTAAGTGGACTCACGTTTAAGTCATACCAACCTGGGCTTAAGTCAGTTTTTGGGGTTAAACGTAGGTAACTAAACGATGCTATTTAACTCCTTTTCAAGTGTCATTTAAGTATCAGTCAAGACATTTCTAGTTGGATCTTCCTCCTTATTGGTTGCAACTTGCTTTACTTGCTTCCAATTTGTAGGAGACATATAAATGAAGCTAAAGAACTCATTTTTGCATAATTAAAACAGATTTAGGGCTGCCAAAATCAAGTCTAGCTTAAGATTTTCTTCTTCTCTCTCTAGGTTAGGTTTTTCTTTTCTATTTTCTTTTCTAACTTTATATTTTTAGATTTTAGGTTGTCTTTAAGGATTTCTAGAGCTTATTAAAGTGATTAAATGTTTAATAACACTTTAGAGCATAATTTGGTTTCGTTTAAACCTTTAAATCACTTGTTTCTTACTCTTTATTCATATATATGTAAGAATATGTTGCTTATGGTTGATTCTTGATTGTTCTTTCGTATATATGCATTTTTAATATGATTTTAAGCTAAGGACATGTTATTCAATGGATTGATTGAGTTCTTAACACATGTTAGATGATAATCTTTGTTTATTTTGAATGTTTAATGCTTATTTTAAATTAGTCACCTAAGATACAGTCATTAAATGATTAAGGATTCGATAAATCCACTTTAATCATTAGAAAAATCAGTAAACAACATGATTTTAATCAATGAATGACCAAAATTTGATTAATCATGAGGGTATTAATATAGAAATATGCATTTTTAGTTTAAAACTTCTTGAAATTTAAGCATAATGCCTAACATTAATGAATGACGAAACTTCAATTTAGGTTAATTAGAGATAAGACATTGTCTTAGCAATAACTTTGTCTTGATTTAGTGAAGACCATAGATTAGACATTCTAACTATTTCATAAGTCAACTGAATTATTTAAAGCCTAAGCCTTAGCCAATTAATCAATTTGGTAATTTTGAAAAGAATTTGGAATTCCTTTACATTGTTGGAAGCCTTTAGGTTAATTTAGTAATTCTAACCCTTTTAATTTAGCAATTTTGAGCTTCTCTAGATAATTGTAATTTAAATGACCTAATAATTACATGTATTTTTTTCTGTTGGTTCAACATTCTAAAATCTTAAACATACTCCACTTTGTTACTTGTTGATTGGTATATTTGCCGTCATAGTTAATCTTAATTTGATTCGATTTTGATGATTAAAGATTGATTTATTTGAGCTTATTTAGTGTTAAATAAGAACTTATTTAGTGTTAGACGGACAATTAACAGTGATTTATTTACAAAGCATTTAAGAAAGTTTTTATTGACCTCATTAATTTGGATTAACTTGTGAGCCCTTGCGATATTGGATTTTCAAATGAAATACATTTTAAATGCAATTAGTTTTGTTAAAATGGTTTTTTTATCATTACTGGGAATAGGATTAATTTTAAAGGTTTCTCTTTTCTTTAAGGAAGATTTATACAAGTTTGTCCTCTCTTTTAAATAGAAGATTGGGTTTGTAAGGTTTCCTCTTCACGTAAAGAAGATAGATTTTAATGAAAATTTCAACTTAATCTTGAGGAGTGGGGATAACTTAAAGTTTCCTAACCAAAACACTATAAAAATTTGGTTTTTAAACTCTCTTTTCCCTTATTCTTTATATTTATTGCTCGAATACTTTGCTTGTATTCATGTTGTGATAATTAACATCATCATACATATTATTTAGCTTGAATTAGGATATATGAATTGCACTTTCATTAAAATCAGTTTAGATGGTTGGTTCTAAAATTCTGAAATACCTAATTCAGTGCCTCCATTCCTCGTTAGGTGCCATTAAGGCTAATAAATAGTATTAGAGCTAGTCTTACATTGTGTATAAAATTTTTGAATAAAAATTATGAGTAAAGATCTAAAAATGGTACATTTGATAACATCTACTAGTCAAAAGAAGTAAAATATAAGTAGGCACCCTTCTTTGATTAGAATGATTATTTGTATTAGAAAACTAGAATGAGATTTTCTCTTATGGTAAAAAAATATTGATTTGTGAGAAATAGTTAGTAATAGACCATATGTACCCACAAAATTATAAAAGATGAAAGTGTCCTTAAAGTAAAGGAAGAGTGAGATGGTGAGGACAAAAGAATAATATTATTAAACAATAGGGTTATTCATATTTTGTTTTGTGCATTAGGTTGGAATGAGTTTAATAGGATATCAACGTGTGAAATAACATAAATATGGAACACTTTAGAAGTCACATATAAGGGAATCAATCAAGTCAAGGAAAGTAAGGTGTCAATGTTTACCAATCAATACAAATTGTTTTACATGGAATATAAGGAAGGCATATCTAGAACCTATACTAGGTTCATTGACATTATTAATGTATTCAAAGTTTTAGATAAATCCTATACTATTTTTGAATTGGTAAGTAAAATCCTTAGGTCACTATCGAAGACTTGTAAGGCAAAGGTGACATTATTTAAGAGGTGAAGATTTAGATTCCCAACCATTAAAAGAACTTGTAGGATCCCTCCTATCCTATGAGAGGAGGCTTAAGGAGACAAAGGAGGAGGAAATGCAGACTAAGAAGAATAATCTGGCATTTAGGCCCATAAAAGAAGCTCTATGTGATGAGGAGATGTTGCGTTGGATAGGTGACTTAAAAACTTTTAATGATTTTGAATTGATTTTATTTTGAAAATCAACGGAATTAAGGCAAGTGCACCTACCGCAAAAGCAATACAATGGAGTAAATTTAAGACTCCGGATGTCGATCCAACGAGGAAAAATGGCTTAATTACTAGGTTAATTAGATTACAATTATTTAGGAAAATCCAAACAAATTGATTAAAAACTTGAAAATTGCTAAACTAGTATAACTTGGCTTAAACACTTCAAAAATAATTTTTAATTGTTTCTGAAAACTAAAAATTACCAAATGAGTAAATTAGCTAAGGATAAGGTAATTGATGATTTAATTGAGCTTTAAACACATTTAAGATCTAATTAAAGTTCCTTCATAAAATCAAAACAAAGTTATGGTTAAGACTTTGCTTTTTCTCCATTAAATATTGTTTAAAGTTTGGTTATGCTTTAAATCAAGTAAATAGGCTTTAATTTCAAGGTGAGTTCTGAAAAATTAATCCCAAATCTTTAACTTTCACAAAAAATTTGGGTTTGGTCATGTAAGGATTAATTCGTGTTGCTTATTGATTTTTCTAACAATTTAAGTCAATTTCTCAAGCTTAACTTGTCTTAAATACTAATCTTAAGTGGACAACTCAAAATCAGATCGTTTAATCCTTTAATAAACAAAATTCAGACCCTTTAACATGTATTTAAGCTCTCTTAAATCATAAAATCATCAATCCTTAGTAATAAAAGTGATGTAGCCATATATCTTGATCAAAACATACAACTAATGCAACATATCTTGATAGATCTATAAAAATAGACTAAAATAATAAGTTTAGAGTGTATAAAATAGGTTTGTAAGACTTTTGGACAGGTCTTGTAACTCCTAACTTGATTTGGAATGCAACACAGCTTTTGAATCGATTCAAACTTGTAGAAAAATCAAAGAACATATAAGGTTATAAGCATAAGCACAAGTACTTTGATTAATCCGAAAAATGAAACAAAATAAGTAATAATCGGAGTTTAGAAACCCCCTTAGATGATTCCTAGGCTCAAATATAAGTCTTAACAATAAACTCCAATGTTTAAAAACTCAGAAAAAAAACATACAAAATATAATAAAGTGTTTGAAGCCTAAATAATCTAAGAACAAATCAAGAGAGAAGTATGAGTATCTCTCTCTTCTTTCAGATCTGTTTTCTCCTTCTCAATCTCGTGTTTCTTCTGTGTTCTTGGCTTTTTGTAAGACCTTCATAACCCCACTTGGTACCAACAGACAAGAGAATTGATTAGAGACATGTCATAGTCGCAATCTTGGAGATTTGGAGTATATATTATTGACTAATGCATTTAATGACACCCTGTCGAACTACAATGGGACCTTAATAGCCTATTGTTAATGCTCGAAATTCTGACTCCTTAAACGACACCCTTCTCTTCCATAAATGTGACCCTGGTAGGGTGCCATTTATGGACTGAAATTGGGTGAATTATTCATATTTTTGCTCCAATCTCCATCTTTAAGCTCTATCCTGCAAATTAAACATAATATCATATAAATTTAACAATTAAACACTAAATTATGGGTCATAATTCAATAAATTAATCATTAAAACTCAATCAATTTGACCCCTAACAAATAATAAAGACGTTATGTAATGGAGGGTCACTTGGAATGGTGATGGGGCATTTGAAATGTCAAAAGGTGATACAAAACATACAGTTAGGATTAGTCGGGAGCATACTTGCAGTTGTAAGGCTTGGGATTTTTATGGATATCCATGTAAGCATGCTATAAGTGCGATAAATCATTCAAAGCAAAGAGTGGAGGCCTATGTCCACAATTGGTTTAAAAAACCTAGATTTTTAAGTTTGTATGCAGTTGTGATGGAACCAGTTCGAGGCACCATTTTCTGACTAGATTATGGATGGGAACAAGTACATCGACCTACTAAGAGAGTTATGCTTAGAAGACCTAAAACTGCAAGAAGAAAAGCGAAAGATGAATTGAAGAAAGTTAGTGATGCGACAAGGTTGTCTTAGAAAAGGCAAGTTAAAAATGTGGAAAATGTGGTAATTCTAAACATAATGCCAAAAAGTGCAACATAAAAGGTCAGTCAAGTTCGTCTGCAAATGTAAGTGTTGTTTTTTTTAATTACATCAATGATTTTTATGGTGTTATGAATTCAAACTCATTAAATTGGATCCATTTCATAGGCGAACAATAATGCGTCCATTACAATGTCACAAGTAGCATTTGAGTCATGTTCACATGTGTTAGTTATGTATCAATTGATTTCATGAAGCTCATTATAACCATGTAATATAAAATTAACTTGTTTCTTTTTGTTGTAGGTTAGAAGCATAAGGAACTTTGACGATCCTAAAAATATTCAGAGTGATTTGACCTGTATCATATTGTATCAATTGATTTCATGAATCCCGTTAAAACCATGTAACACAGAATTAACTTGTTTGTTTTTAGTACAAGTTGGAAGTATAAGGAACTTTGGCAATCCCAAAAATATTCTCAGAGCAAGTCAAGAGAATGATTTAGTTTGTATCATACTATATCAATTGATTTCATGAAGCCCATTATAACTATGTAATACAAAATTAACTTGTTTCTTTTTGCTCTAGGTTGGAAGCATAAGGAACTTTGGTGATCCCCAAAATATTCTCAAAGTAAGTCAAGAGAGTGATTTGGTCTGTATCATACTATATCAATTGATTTCACGAAACCATTATAATGATGTAAGACGTAATTAACTTGTTTCTGTGAATGTACAGGTTGGTAGAATGAAAATTGGTAGTATTTTGGCATTGTTGATCATCACACGTTCAAACTAGAACTAAAGGGTCTTAGGTTTAAAGGATACCTAAGAATGACTTCCCAATAATTACAAGATGAAGTGAAGAAAAGAAGAGTATTATTGGCAAAAATTGGTCAAACATCTACAAGTGTAACCGCCCAATTTGATGCACATGAATGGATTAATGTAGCTTGAGATCATTCATTGTAATTACAAAGGATAAACCACTGGTTGACCATCCTTTATATTATGTTATGGAATTTTATATATTTTTGGACCCAAGTAATATACACATTGATTAGGTTATGTTATGAAACCTTATGTATTTTCGGACCCAAGTAATATATATATGTATATATATATGCTTTTGTGTTGTTTACATAATTGGTCTTTCTATTTATACATCCAGCATTTGCCCAAAATATAGTAATTAAAATGAGAAAGTGAAGTACTACAAACTGTTAACACGTGTCATTATAGATGTTCAAATGAAAGTCATTACAGATGTCCAAATGAAATTCATTACAGATGTCATTACAGATGTCCAAAATAAATGAAATTACATACGTCTAAACGAAAATCATCAAACTATTTTCCATTCACAAAGCTATAAATTACAGCCATCAAAACCATGGTATATCCACTAACACCGTACAACACCATAAACTTTAACTCTATTTTCTTTCTCTAACATTGTTATCTTTTCTTTCTTGAACTTGTTTTGTTTATCCCTCTCTTTTGTTAATTGCATATTCCACTGGGTGAGTGATGTAGTTGTCCTTCTTCCTGCCTCCTTTACTGTAGCATTTTCTGTCTTCAGCTTATTAATTTCTTTAACAGGGCTCACACTAAATTCTTCATCATACCAGATTTTGAAGCAGTTAGTAAACTAAAGGGAATATCAGATTTTGAAGTTGTCACTTACTTGATAATTGGCACAGCCATAAAATCTCCTCCCTTGATTATGCTTAGACCGTGAACTTCTTAAAGGTCTGTAGTCCACATCCGTATTGAACAATGTACAAGTACATGATGATGATTCCATAAGTAACCTATATGATTAAAGAGATAGCAACAACTTTTAACTTCGACTGATTATGCATTTAATCAACGCGCATTTAAATTGTACTGATTATGAATGGTAATCAATATGCATTTAACAAGCAAAACGTGGATCCTGCTTCTATAAAGACTAATTATGCATTTAAACAACAAACATTTAAATTGGACTGATTATGTATGGTAATCAATATGCATTTAACAAGCAAAACCTGCAACTTGCTTCTATAAGGACTGATTATGCATTTAATCAACATGCATTTAACTTGGACTGATTATATATGATAATCAGTATCCATTTAATATGAAAAAACCTCGAACCTGCTTCTATAAGGATTGATTATGTATGGTAATCAATATGCATTTAACAAGCAAAACCTAGAACCTAGTCATCGATGATCTTGCTTCTATGAGGAAGGCCAACCTAGATCCTAACACTTAGACATAACCAGAATTGAAATTTATGTATAGCTCTTATGTCATGGAATGTACTAATTTCCACAGATCAAACATACTAATATCCCATCTAACTTTGATTTTACAAAGCTTTGAACAACTTCTAAACAATTTTAACCTTAAAGCACAGGGAAGCAATTTCTGTTTCAAATCAACACATCAAATGCCAAACTCTCAAGCAGCACAAATGCTACACAATCCTGTTAACAAATTGCAATATTACTCAATCTCGGAACAATTTCAGAACTATATACAGACAAGCATTTTCTGTGTGCACAAATAAGTACACCTTATTACTAAATAACTAAACCCTATTATTAGATATTCAATTACTGAATCAGATGAAATTGCTATCTAATAATGACAACCTTAAAATACACCACTGCTTATGATCAAGCTTTGAAAATATTAGACAATATACATAGCAAATCAACAAACTACAAATGGAGACTACTCACTGAAACGAGAGGGGTATTCGGTAGCTACATAAAAGAGAGTGATTTTCGTGGGCCACCAAGATGAGAGGGAGATCACCATCGAAAAATATGGACATTATCAACCACACAGATAGGAGGGGGAGAGCGTGGAGGAGAGCGACTGAAGCACAGTAGGGATACCATGGGTCCAAATGCTGGAGATAACCCGTCTAGGGATAGAGAGGGTGCTTTGAGCAAGTATTCGAACATTAAAAGACAAAAACATTAGCCAATTAAGACCAAGCAACCCGTGTAGCCATGGAGATAGTGCTTTGACCAATTCTTCCAACATTAAAAGACAAAAACATAAGACTAATTAAGACCAAGCACTTGACATCCAAGGAGTAAGCCTGTATAGCCTTCACTTCCAACGTTGGAGACATCCCTTTTACTTGTGAACCACTCCATGTCCAAGACTAAGACCAAGACTTTACCAGCTCTGGCGGGTGTAGGCTGCAGATGAAGAGGCTTCACACATATAGAACAGGCTCCTCCAAGGACCAAACCCAAACTAGACAACCAACAACGAGAAATAAAAAAAAAAGTAAGCAACAGACAGACCTAAGAGTGAAAATTGAAATGCATAGACACTCGGACAGCGAGATGCAGGGCGAAGCTAAGGATAGCAGATTCGGTAGAAAATCAAAGAGAAGGAGAGCACCGCATTAAAGAGAAAAAAAATTATAGTCTTCTTCTCCAAATCAAGACACAAGCTCCAAACACCCAAAACTTCAGGAGTTAATTAAGTTTTATATTATTTTTCAATTTTATATTATTTATGTTATATTATTATTTTATTTTATTTTATTACGTTTGAATTTTTCAATAATATTGACTTGATTGAAATTATTTATATTATGTGTGGCTAAAATATTTTTAGGATTTATTTTTTGAATTATTTGGGAACCTTTGGTTGTTGATTTAATTTTAAGAATATTTGTATTGTTTACTGAGTTTAAACCCTACAACAAATTGAGACAGTAAGTTTGGTAATCTGTGTTAGATGTACAACGAGAGTTGGCACTTAATAGATCTATAAACAATAAGTTATGAATTTATTAGAAATAGATTTTGATAAATTGATATACTACCTATAGGATAGATTCATATCTAATTGAATGTTTAGGAAAGGCTTTGCATGTTGAGAGATCCCAAGTTAATCCTAGATTATTTAACTTGTCATATTTTGTTGCACCTTAATAGAACATAGCTAAAATATTAGGAAATCTTGGGTCAAATATAAATTAATTCAATTAAGCCAAAGGAGAACAAATATGAATAACATCAAGTCCTATTCTTAAATATTGTTTTTCTTCGAATTTTCGTTTGCGGCGTTACGATTGGTTGTGTTGCTTACACTTGCTTCAAAATTTGTTTGTGTCTTATTTATTTATTTATATTTTATTTGTTTAAACAGATTTTTTAAACAAAGTGTAAGCCAAATTGATAGGATGTCTAGATATAATCCTCGTGGGATCGATATCCATTCTTTACTACAAGTACTACATGTATACTTGCTGTTTTGAGCGTAAAACTCGTAGTTTGTTTTGCAATCAACAGTCACATTATAAGGGCCTGTCCATCATGACCTGAACTTCCCTTGAAACAACTTCAATCTTAAATTATGCACTAAGACCTTATCACCAATTTTGAATTCTCTTTGAAAGATATGCTTATCATGTCATCTCTTGGTTCTTTCCTTATAAAATTTAGAGTTATTATAAGCTTCAAGGCGAATCTCATCCAACTCATTCAATTGCAAAAGCCTGTCCTTTCCAGCCTTCCTTGAATTAAAATTCAGAAAATGAATAGCCCAATAGTCCCAATGTTGTAATTCAACCGGCCGATGCAAGCGTTACGATATACCAACTTATAAGAAGGCATTATAATGGGCATCTTAAATGCAGTTTGATATGCCCAAATTGCATCATCCAACTTCATTGCCCAATCTTTTCTTGAAGAACTAATGGTTTTTTTCAAAATTCTCTTGATCTCTCTATTTGATATTTCCACTTGATCGCTAGTCTTAGGATGGTAAGGTGTAACAACTTTATGGGTAATACCATATTTAGATAAAAGGGATCCAAATTGCTTGTTATAAAAATGCGTTCACCCATCACTTATAATGGCTCTAGGTGTCCCAAATTGAGTTAATATGTTCTTTTTAAGAAATTTAACTACACCTTTCGCATCATTGGTTGGAAGTGTAGCTACTTCAACCCAGTTCCTTGCATATCAATAGCCATTAAGATGTATTGGTTAGAGTATGATGGAGGGAATGGACCCATGAAATCGATACACCAAACATCAAAGACTTCATAAACCAAAATTTTGGTTAGTGTCATTTCATGTCTCCTTGAAATGTAGCCAACCCTTTAACAATTATCACAAGATTTCATTTACTAAAATGCTTCCTTAAACAGAGCAAGCCTACAAAAACCACATTCAAGCACCTTGTGTGCAATCCTAGTGGAGTCAAACCATTTTCCAGTCTCTTTTGAATGAAAATGACTTAAAATTGATAACATTTTTTCAGTAGGAACACATCTACAAATTATTCTAGTAGCACAAATCTTGTAAAGGAAAGGGTCATGCCATAGATACTGCTTAACTTCGGAAAAGAATTTCTTCTTCTGTTGGTATGAAAAGTTAAGAGGGATCACATTGCAAGTTAATTAATTCCTTATATCCACATATGAAGGCAAAGTAAGCATGGCCAATAAGTGTTATTAAAAAAACACCTCATTTATGTCTTGCTTTTCTCCTTTCTCCATTACTTCCTCATTCAAACGAGATAAGTGATTAGGCATAAAATTTTCCTTACCTTTCTTATCTCAGATTTCAATGTCCCTCTTGTAATAAGAGGATACATCGAATCAATCATGGCTTAGCGTTACGCTTGTTTATTAAGTACTTCAATGCTAAATGGTCTGTATAAACTATCACCTTTGAAAGAACTAAATAAGACAAAAACCCTTGAATTGCAAACAGCACAGCTAACAATTCATATTCAATAATGGTGTAACTCGTTTGAGCATCATTTAACATACGACTTGCATAATAGATTGGATGACAAAACTTTCCATGCCTTTGTCCAAGTGTTGCACCAATTAGAAAGTCACTCGCATCACACATCAACTTAAAAGGAAGAGACCAATTAGGTGATACCAAAATAGTTGCGCTCGTAAGCTTGTCCTTAAGCAATTGAAAAGAATGCAAACATTTATCATCAATGTTAAAGACTACATCCTTGCTCAAAAGCTCAGTAAAGGGCTTATCTTTCTTAAAAAAATCCTTAATAAATCGTCTATAGAATCTAGCATGTCTAAGAAAACTTCGAATTGCTCTAATTAATTTTGGAAGGGGTAGTTGAGCAATAACTTCCACTTTTTCTGGATCTACTTCAAATACCCTTAATTAAAATTTTATGACCCAACACTATCCATTTTTACACTATAAAATGGCATTTCTCCCAATTTAAAACTAGATTGGTTTCTTCACATCACTTTAGTGCCCTCTCTAGATTATCTGGAAATGCATCAAAGGATTTACAAAATATAGAAAAATAATCCATGAATGCTTCAATGCATGACTCAACCATGTTCACAAAAATGGCTAACATATAGCGTTGAAAAGTAGCAGGGGCATTACATAAAGCAAAAGACATGTGACCATAAGTAAAGGTGTCATATGGACAGGAAAAAGTCATCCTTTCTTAGTCCCTAAGGGCAACAGAATTTGCATGTAACCACTGTATCCATCTAAAGCACAACGAAAACTATGCCCAACTAACCTTTATATTACTTGATCAATGAAGGGTAAAGGAAAGTGGTCCTTTCTTGTGGTTTCATTCAAGTTATGATAATTGATGCACATACGCCAACCAGTTAGCTTCCTTGTGGAAATTAACTCTTCTTGTTCATTCCTCATGACAGTAGTTCCTCTTTTCTTTGGCACTAATTGAACTGGACTAAACCGTGTAGAGTTAGAAATAGGATAAATAATACTAGCATCAAAGAGTTTAACTACTTCATTCTTTACCACTTCTTTCATGTTTCAATTGAGGCTATGCTGAGGTTGGACCAAAGGTTTACTTCCTTCTTCAATGAATATTCGATGAGTACAAATAGAAGGACTTAATCCTTTAATATCTGCTAAGGTCCATCCTATGACCTTTTAATGCTCTCTAAGAACTCTCAACAATTTCTCCTCCAATGTATCACTAAATGATGATGAAATGATAACAGGTAATTGAGATGGAGGTCTCAAAAATGCATACTTCAAGTTTGAAAGGGGAGGCTTTAATTCTAGAGTTAGACGCTCTTCAATTGATGGCTTTAGATTGACTTATCCAAAGGCTCAAACCTTCTAGATCGTATACAGTTAGAAAATTCCTTTCCAGCTTCCAATTCCTTTAATACTTCCTTGACTTCCTCTCCTTCATCTTCTTCAGTATGGGAATATATCAAAGCCTTTTTCAATGAATATGAATAAAGATATTGAAATGGATCGATTGGAGGAGAATAAAATCCAACGAAGTTACATGAATCCAGGTTGGATGGATTCTTCATTGCTCGAAAAACATTGAACTTAATCTCTTCATCTTGAAGCCTGAGAATGAGCTTTCCACCATGTACATCGATTAGTGCCCTGGTAGTTGCCATGAATGGTAGTCCTAAAATGATAGGCACCATACTATCCTCCTCCAAATCCAAGATAAGGAAATCAACATGGAATATGAACTTATCAAACTTAACCGAAACATCTTCAATAATCACTCGTAGATAGGTTACTGATCTGCCAACCAATTACAATGAGACTGTAGTAGGTTTAGGCTCCTCTAAACCTAACTTCTTGAAAATTAATAGGGGCATTAAATTAATGCTTTCTCCTAGATCCATCAAAGCCATATCAATTTGTAAGCTACCAATTTTACAAAGAATGGTAAACTACCAGGATCTTTGAGTTTTAGAGGTAACTTCTTCAGCATGATAGCGGAACATTCTTCATTAAGCTTCACAGTCTCATACTCTTCTAGCCTTCTCTTCTTTGACATGATTTCCTTTAAAAACTTTGCATAAGAAGGCATTTGGGCAATTACTTTAGCAAATAGGATATTGATATGCAACTTCTTAAACATCTCTAAAAATTTTCCAAATTGCTTATCTAAGTGTGTATTCTTTAATCTTTAAGGGTATGGTATCCTAAGCTTGTAGGGTTGTACATTTGGATCAGCGAATAACCTAGGTGGCTTATCTGAAATTGCACCCTCATCATCCTTCTCTTTCTTCTTCTCTTCTTCCTTAACTCTCTCTCTTCTGTCATGTCTTCTTCTTTTCTATCTTCTTCACTCTCCACCATTACTTGCTTACCTTTCTCTTCTTCCTTCTTCCTTTCACTCTCAACCTCTTTTCCATTTCTTAAAGTAATTGCCTTTGCATGCTCTCTAGGATTGGCTTCAGTTGTGTTAGGAAGCTTACCGAGTAGCCTTTCTTATAAGAGGTAAGCAATCTATCCAACTTGAATCTCTAAGTTCTTGATTGATGCTTCATGATTTTGCATTCTAGACTCATTTTATTGGATATACTTAAAAAAAGTTTCTTCAAAATTAGAAATTTCTCTTTGAGGTTGGTTGGCTCTAAAGCTAGGTGGAGGTGGTCTTTGAGGATTAGCTTGAACTTGTTAAGGTGGTTACAGGTAGTTTTAATTGTTACTCCATGAAAATTTAAGATGGTTCCTCCAACTAGGATTATAGGTGTTTGAAAAAGAATTTTCTCTTTGCCTATTGAAATTATTAACAAATTGGGCTTGTTTTGGTTCTCAGGTGAAAAGACTTCCTTCTTGACACTCTAATGATGAATGGGAGGTACTACCATAACTTTCATAATCTATATTATGAGAACTACTATTAGCACCAGTCATCAAACTATCAAGCTTCTTATTCAGTACTTCCAGTTGATCTGCAAGAGCTACTGTATTATTAATTGCATGAACACCATATGGTTTCTTTGGATGGCATTCAGAATTTTACTGAAAACTATAGGCTTCAATCGCAGTCTTGCATATTAAATTGCCTCTAGTTATAGCATCAATGGTGCTACGAGTTGAAGGTGTTAATCCAGTGTAAAAGATAACAACGTGCTGCCACGTATTGAATCCATGACTTTGACACTTTGTAAGCATCTTTCTAAACCATTCTTACGCTTTGTATAGACTTTCATTCTTATATTGCATGAATGAATTGATCTCAGT